>JBBMOL010000552.1:0-170991 GCA_037954665.1 Laguncularia racemosa
CTTGGTCAGTCTAATCTTTCTTATCATATCTAGGACATGTAATGTTTGATGTTTCTTGTTGTGATGAATGTGAATGTAAGGTGTAATTGTTTTGCTTGTGGGATTGACTTGATTCCTATTGGTTATTCGTGGACTTGTAGGTCTTAAAATGTTTGATAGTTACTTTATCATTTTAAGTGGGGATTGATTTGTGATTATATATTGTTTGATCACCCCGAATCAATTAATCGAAGGATTGGACTTAATTTAGAATTGGACATGTATTTACATGAGATATTGCATGAAATTGAAGGTCATCACTACTACAGGGCTTGCCGGAAGTAATCAGAGAATTACTGTTCCGCTAAGTGCGAATTAAGTGACTAGGGGATTGTTGTACCTTAACGGTTCCGAGTCCGGCCAGTCTTTGAGGGTGTTGCTCAGTGCTTGAGGCACAGGAGCGCTTAGTGTATGAGAACACTCGAGCTGACGATATCAAAGTTAAAAGATATTTAAATTATCAAAGAGATAAGATAATTAAACCAGATAATGTGACCTAGGCACTGATGGTGGCTTCAAAATCCCTAATCTAAGGTCAAGGGAGACGTAAACCCTAAACTTCACATTGGTTATTGGAAGACCGCGTGAGATGCTGCATTTTTATGGTTATTCATGCATAGCATATGACTTGATAACTTGATTTAAAATTGTTTATGTGTGTATAGCATTAAGAGTATTGCACTCATTTACTAAGTTGTAGTGTGCTCACCCCTCCACAGACCGTTTTGTAGGTAAAGATTATGAAAGCTTGGGATGGGGTAAGATGTAAAGTGTAAAGAGTTTGAAAGCCAAGAATGATGAAATAAGAATTGTGAATGTTATACTATTTAGATGAAATGTTACTTTTAGGACCTTGATGTAAAAATTGAATTTGTCAGACTTAAGGTTTTGTTCCATTTACTGATTGGTAAGAGATTCCGACTCTTTGCGATTTTGGTTGACTGTGGGACATTGAATCCATAGTTATATTTTTTATGGTATGATTATATGTAATGATTAGTCATAAATGTAATTAATTATTTAGAATCTTATGACCTTTGTCTCAAAACTGGTGCACACGTGTCATAATAATTTTTAGTAGAAACTTTTAGGCCCCCTTTGGGGCGTAACAATTGTGAAGAGCTCTCAACGTTTGATTTTATCCCAAAAGGTATCTTTAGAGATAATTTCATCCAACCCCGCATCTTAAGGACTCGAGATCGGTGGTGGATGCCCATTTGAGTGCATCAGCAAGTCCTTTTGCTTCATCACTTCTATGTTTTTTCCCATCAATGCACAATATTATCAGTGTTGGGACGAAACCTAAAATTTAAAAAAAAAAAAAGAGGAAAAAGAGGAGTAAGGAAGATTATGTATATATATATATATATATATAAATTCCAATGACGATACAAATGAGAAAGACTATGAACACTAAAGCAGAGGTTACAAAACATCGAGATGAAGATCTGTGCAATGAAGAAGGTGAAGATCATTATTCATCTCAGAAGGGAAACAAGAATAACAACGTCATCTAATATTGACGACGTCATGCAAGAGACAATGACTGGGTTTGATTTTTATCTGAAGCTCACATTGGTGGATAACCTTTTGACATTGTAATGCAAGTGGCATCAATGGAGTTTGGTGGCCCATGACTTAGGCTTCATATATTAAAAGTATTGAAAAACATGCAGTCGAGGAAAAAATTTGGCTCTTCCTCATATGTAGATCATGTAGATAAAAGTAATGTAACTTCCTTTTCAGATGACAACATTTACGTCCCTGTGGAATTATTTGGCATTCTAGCAGAGTGAGAAACAAAAAAATCCGGGAGAGGCCCTTTTAGTGAAAGCAAAGCAGTTGTCATGGAGTCTTTTGGCGATGATTGCTTCTTGCTTCTCAGATGTGACTCCGCTGGCATGCCTAACAGTTTGGCTGGAGATTACTGCAGCAAGAGAAACTTCATCAATAAAGGTGAATGACATAGCATCTCAAATCGCAAACAATGTTTCTGCAGCAGTAGAAGCTTCCAATATTCTTTCAGCTGGTGATAGAGCTCCTTCATTTCACTACAACAGAAGGAATCCTGAACGTAGACGGTTTATGGAGTCGATTACTAATAGGTTAGTTGCCCAAGCAGGTGAAGCTTCAAATAGTCCAAGGGCAATAATGTCTATTATCCATAGGACTAAACTTGAAGAAGAAAGTAAGATGGAGTATAGCACACATGAAGTTTCAAGTGAATCCGATGAGGGACCAGATTTGCTCTCGAAAATGGTTGCTGTGCTTTGCGAACAACCTTTCTTGCCATTGCTGAGGGCATTTGATTCGTTCCTTCTTTCTTGTTCGCTATTACCTTTCATTCGTGCTCTCCAAGCATTTTCACAAATGCGCCTGTCTGAGGCAACTGCCCACCTTGGTTCCTTTTCTGTCAGAATCAAGGAAGAACCTACACACTTGCAAACAAGTATAGGAAAAGAAGAGCATATTGCTAGTTCATGGATAAGTTCTACCGCTGTAAAAGCTGCTGATGCTGTAATTTCAACTCGTCCATCACCTTACGAAAAAAGATGCTTGTTGCAACTTCTTGCTACTACAGACTTCGGTGATGGTGAATACGCAGCGACCCATTATTGTCGACTCTACTGGAAAATTAATTTGGCTGAGCCGTCTTTACGGGTAGATGATAGTCTTCACCTGGGGAGCGAGATTCTGGATGATGCTTCGCTTGTCTTACAGCATTTGGAAAAGGCTAGTCTCCCATTGATGGTGGATGGTAAGACGTGTGGTTGTTGGCTGTTAAATGGCATTGGTGATGAAATGGAACTCTGACTCTCTCCATCTCCCATCTTCCATCTTCCTTCGATGTCCAATCTCTTGCTACAAGGAAATTTAAAGCTTCTAGAGACCACTTAAAAAAAAAGCTTGGGGCAAAGATCATCCGATAACACGTCCACAAAGAAGCTGGTTCACTATGAGTTGACAGATGCAGTAGCAAGCTACCATGCAGAAAAAATTGAATTCGGCAAAGAGAAAAAAAAAAAAGAAAAACAGGGTAGCTGGTGCATTCGTTTTCTAATCTAGACTATGCTATTATGGATCTTCTTACGAAGCTTTCCAATTCAGGGAATGGATGGAAATTAGACCATGGTTCGATTCCTATCCTCACAAATCAGAAGTTTGTTGACGGGTTTAGGCGCAATAATGGATAGGTGAATGGGTTTGTGAATCCGCTAAACATCAATCCCGCTGTCAGCTACAAGTTCTAAGGTTGAGTCTCCTGAAGATGAGGATACCTCTGAATCTATTCTCAAATACATAAGCAAGATAATGACACAGGAAGATTTAAAAAAAAAAAATTGAGAAAAATTACGAGCTTGGAAGAACCTCACTTGCGACGTTTGACGACACAAGATGTGGAAGCACAATGACGACCGGCAAAGTAATAAGCCTTTATCCTAAAATCGAACCCACAATGGAAGTGAAAGTAATAGTTTCTTAGTTACTGGTAATAGTAAAAAAAAAAAATACAAGAATGGTGTAATAATTCAAAAAAAGAAAAACAGAAAAAAAAAAGAGGGATATGTATTGTGCAACTTTTAGCACTTCACTACTAATGCGGACACCTTAAGCATGGAAAAACTAATTTATAAAGCAAGGGTGAAGTTAAGAGGAGCAATTATCTCAAGACCTGAAGACAGATTATGCACTTTCCATTCAATTGAATGATAGACTTATATAAGGAATGTTAATCAACAGCACGGGAGGCAACAAAATAATTATTAGACGCAATACGAAATATATAAGGAAGTAAATTTTACAAAAAAGATTGCCAGAGATATTATTGCCTACCAAAAGAAAAGAGAATAAAGGGGGAAGACAAGTGTGATTTTCCATCAAAGATTTGAAGTGGTTTAAGAAATATATATATTATTTAGTTTAATAATATATTAAAGATATACGATACGCTAAGGTAGCGCCATACATGAAATTACTATTATTATTCAAAATTTTTGTTTCTGTCAAAATTAATGTATGCATAATACATGGATTTACTGGTGCATTTCCATGGAGTAAAATCAACAAGTCAATTGAAGTCATTAATAGAGAATGGAGACATTGAAGATAACTTAGCAAGCTAGACACTAATATGTATATATATATATATATATATATATATATCTATGGATTGCCTATTAAAGAAAATTTATGCATATATTGTTTTATGATCAAAGTCATTTCAAATACTTAAAGCAGACATGTACAATTAAATGGTACCGTAAGCTTAAGCATTAAAAAAAAAAAACTAAATTATATGTAGCTTTGGCTCCAAGCTCTTGTAATATGAATCACGTAAGATGTGTATGCAGCAATGGTGGAACTATTTAACAAGCGCAAATGTGCCAAACAATTTCATAGCTATTAAAAAGGCTTATTTAATACCTAAACCCCTTCGACCTCATTTGAAGGATTTGGTCAGGGAGCAAAATGTAGAGGGTTAAAAATATTATGTAAATATATTTGGTTAAACCTATTAATTATTTAGCTTAACTCATTGAGCTAGGTGATAGGGCCTAATGAGTCCAATCCAATTATTGGGATGACTTAGGGAAAATTGGCTTGGTGGGCTCAAAATAGGGATCGTTGGATTGGTCCATCCGCATCTAACCTTTCCTAGGCTGGCACATGTACTTATGAGGAAGGCTATTGGTCTTAGAATTATGTCAAACTCATTAGGATAATCCTAAATTAAGCAGACTTTATCTCGCCTATTGATAGCTAAAGTAATCTAACGGATGTCATCAGGCCGAAGAGTCTGTAAATACTCAGCCATTCCTCCTCATTAGGGGACCCTTTTTTTTTTTATGAATTCTCGAGATTAGAGAAACGATGTTCTACCACAAATTCTCTATTCTCAAAGATCAAATAAGAGATTAGGCAAAGAATGATCTCTATTACCCAAAAACTGCAAGGTTGATGCTTAAGGTCCCCCTAGCTCTCTTGTCCATCACTTGTGCATTCGAGACATTTGAGATTGCTTGTTTCTCCTCCCTACCTCTTTCTCCTTAGTCATCTCATCACGTGCCATCTCTAAATCACTTTTCTCTAAAGTCACGTGCAATGCGTTACCCGCGTTATACACAAGTGACTACTCCTGCCAGGACCCTCATCTACACAAACTTTCGTTTGTAATAGTTTGATTAGTCAATTGATGTAATTATGGCTAGATTTATCATGAGTAGTGAAGTTGTAAGAAGAGGGATATGCTTTATATTTTTTAAAAAAATTGGTTTTCTTATTAACTTGTAGATTATTATTATTATTATTATTATTATTATTATTATTATTATTTAGGCCAAAGAAGAGCTTGTGATTAAATATGGAAATGTTCTAGTACATCAAAGATCTTAGTACACCTAGCTTGATCAGGAAAAAAAAAATAGACAAGAATCTTATTGATAAGGATTATAAAATATTAATTATTTATATAAATTATAATAACTTTTTATTTAAATTTCTTATATTTTGTACAAATAATGTATTTAATTAATCTTTATTTTAATTTTAGAGTCTTTAAATTATAATTTATGAATTAATAAGAAGCTACTTGAAAGTTGAAGAGAAAATATAATTTCTACAAGATGGAAATCCAATACGTGAATCAACATCGACGTGTCCGACAATAGAAAACAAATCATATCTAAATTGTGAGTTAAGCCGAGGAAATGAGGAAATGCAGCAGTAACATAGCAATGAACACACTCATGCTAGTGGGCGTGTTGAAGATGAAAGCTGCAAAAAAGTGTACATGTGAGGCAACACGCCCGTGCCGGGAAAGACGCCAGAATTAGCTGAGATAAAGCCAGATTTGAAAACGTTAGAATCAGCCAAGAAGAAATGCGAGGAACAATTTGTATTCCTCGCCGGAAAATGCATAGAAGAAATCAGTTGGAAAATACGTAGATGAAGTCGCCGGAAAATGAGGGAAAGGTTTGATTTCATCCAAACGCCCAGCAAGCTCCAAATATGATATATATATAATGGCAAGGATTCTACGGCAAGGATAAATCAAATTTTAAAAGATAAAGACGACCAAACCAGGATGACAATCCATTGCAGAAGATTACATCTTTATTGTCCAAAGCATTCAATATATATATATATATATATGCAGCCGAGGAGAAGAACGAAGACATTAGAGATTAGAGATTAGAATAGTTTTATTTTTAGTTTTAAACTGTCGGAAAATTTTGAATAGGAAAATAGAATTAGAAAATTAGGATTAGAATTAGATTAGGATATTAGAATAGATTTTTATATTTTAATTTAAATTTTTTATGGTTTCTTTTTTAAATTATTATTTTTTAAATTCAATATGTCTATAGCTTAATTTTTTTTATATTCGGATATGATGAACTTTATAATAAATATGTAATTTTTATGATTATTATTCAATGATTTATTCAGTATTCTTGTGATTCAATTACTTTTTTTATTTTTTTCAATTTAATGTTACTAGCATATTAATTAAAATTTGATTTCTTATATAAAAATTGAGAGATTTTATATAAGAATAGATTTAGCATAATTAAAAAGAGTTGTATGCAAATCTAGAGATAGGATGACATAAATCTTTCAAATTAAGGTCAAACCTAATAGTAGAATTCATAAATCGAATGTAATACAATTTTATGGGGTTTAATTAGGAAGAGATTCCAATTATTCAACCTAAAATTAGGAATTAGTATGACTCGAGAGAGCTATTAGTTCAATTTAGGAATTCCCACGATCCAAGAATAAAATAAGAATTTGAATAATAATTAGTTAATTACATTAGTAATTCTAGGTGGATTCAATACCTAAATATATTTTTATTGATTATTTCTTTCTTTAATTTATTCATTATTTATTTTACTTATTCGTTTATTTAATTTTGTCGATTAGATAATTAGAGAAAGGGTAATTACTAGTACTTGTAATTCCTGTGAGATCGACACTCAATATCTTTATCCACTATGCTATAGAATCTATAGGTACACTTGCCTATAGGTCTAAAGTTAGATAGTAGAAAGACTGGTATTAAGGTTTTGGTGCCATTACCGGGGATTAGGATATTTGAAACGCCTATATCTTGTTAATCTAATCAGTATTTCCTTTATTGCTTAATTTTGTTTATTAGTTTTTATTTTCTATAGTTTCTGTTTTCTTGCTATTGTTTATACCTAGGGGATGCCACAGCGCAAGTCAATACCATGTTCTAGCTTAAGACTTAGACGATAACTTATCTATCAACATGGCTAACGAGCAAGAAGAGAGAACAATGTTCAATTACGCGAGACCATCACTTGTTGGGACTAATTCAAGTGTTGTTACGCCTGCAATTGTAGCCAACAACTTTGAAATTAAACCTAATATTATCTTGATGGTTCAACAATTCGTTCAATTTGATGGGTTGTAGGATGAAGATCCAAACACACACATCGCTAACTTCTTGGAAATTTACGACACCTTCAAAATCAATGGGGCCATAGATGATGCTATCAGGTTATGACTTTTCCCTTTTTCATTATGTAGTAGATCTAAACAATGGTTGAATTCTCTGCATTAGGGGTTGATAACTACATGGGAACAGATGGCGGAAACGTTTCTTGCTAAGTATTTTCCACTAGCAAAGACTGCGAAGCTACAGAACGATATCTCCTCCTATGCTCAGATAGAGTTTGAGAGTTTATGTGATACATGGGAGAGGTATAAATATCTACTAAGGAGATGCCCACATCACAGTCTTCCACTATGGATGCAAATTTAGACTTTCTACGGGGATTGAATCAAACTACTAGGCAGATGGTAGATGTAGTAGCTAGAGGGACATTAAATAATAAATCTCCTGAAGAGGCGCAGAATTTGATAGAAAGCATGGCCATGAATAGCTACCAGTGGAATGTGTTAAGAGCCAGACAACCAAAAGTAGTAGGAGTATATGATGTTGATGATGTTACTGCTTTAGTAGCACAAGTCAAGGCATTAAGCAAGAAAGTGGATGGAATCTCTATGGTATAGTAGCTAGGTCAGCCGGAGTTTATTTCTAATTTTAATGAAAATGTTAATTTTGTAGGACTTCCAAATAGGCAACTAAACAACCCCTACAACACTACTTATAATTCGGGTTGGAGGAATCAACCCAATCTCTCATGGGAAAATCAACCAAGGAATGGCTTACTCGGATTCCAACAAACACATCACTTGTTAGAACAGAAGTCAAATTTAGAAGATTTAACGATAGTTTATTCAAACAATTGAAACACACTTCTAAGCTACATAAGCGTTGTTAAGAAATCAAGGTGCTTTGATCTGGAATTTGGAAACTTAAGTAGGATAAATTGTGAAAATGATTTTAAAGACCCCAAGGAACTCTACTTGAGAATACATAGCCCAACCCTAAGGAACATGTCAAAGCAATCTTCCTAGCTGATGAAGAACTAGTGTAAATTGAAAGGGAAGTTAAAACACAAGAGCAGAAGGAGCAACCCCTAAAGATTAGAGAGTATGTTTCAAAAATTCCTTACCCAGCTTGACTTAAGAAGGAACATTTAAAGGACCAATATAGTAATTTTTTGGAATTTTTCAAATAACTTCATATAAACTTACCATTTGTTGAGGTTTTATTGTAGATGTCGAAGTATGTAAAATTCTTGAAGGACTTGCTTTTTAACAAGAAGAAACTAGAAGAAGTTTTAATAGTCACCCTCAATGAGGAATGCTTTGCCATCCTACAAAACAAATTGCAAGAGAAATTAAAAGATTCACAGAGTTCTACTTTACCATGTTTTATTAGCACTTTATCAATAAATGATGCTTTAGCTGATTTAGGAGCTAGTATAAATCTAACGCCGCATCATATATTTAAGAAGTTAGGATTAAGGAAACCTAAACCAATACAAATGAGCATTCAATTCTCTGATAGGTCTATTAAATATCTTATCGGTATCATTAAAGATGTGTTGGTTAAGGTAGGAACATTTATCTTCCCAGTGGACTTCTTAATCTTAGATAATGATGAAGATAGAAATGCTCCACTAATTTTAGGATGCCCTTTTCTAGCTACAACAAAAGCAATAATAGATGTAGGTAATTGCACTTTAACTTTAAAAATAGGGGGTAAAGAACAAACTTTCAAAACACCTAATGTAATTTCACATCCTCCAACTAATAACACTACCTGCTATTTAGTGAATACATCTAACTTGTATAGTTATACTTATGTGCAAGATGGTATTCATAAGGACCTAATACAATAGTATCACTCTTATGGTAATTTAAAGAGTCCAGGCAATTCCAAGAAACTTGACTATTGGAAATATAAGTGTTGCCCCCCTGACTAAACAAATGAGGTAACAACATTAAGCAAACGAAGTTAAACAACAATGCTTTTTTGGGAGGCAACCTAAATACTATTTAGTTTTATAATTTAATTTAATTTGATTTAAAATTTTGTTAGTTACACTTAGTTGTTTCAAAAACAAAAAAAGGGATCATTAGGCACGATCATGTTGTGACTGTGTTGATTAGAAAACCTCCCACCGAGAGATACATGATGCTTTAGCACGATCATGTTTAGGTTGTGTTGCTCCTATACTTCACATCGAAAGATACACAACCATACAACGCGGTCGTGTTCAGGCCGTGTTGATCTTATATATATATATATATATATATGTATGTATGTATATAAATTAAAAAAAATAAAAAATTAAATTTCCCTTGATCTTGGTACTGTAAAGCATGATTTCA
Source organism: Laguncularia racemosa (assembly GCA_037954665.1). Lineage (NCBI taxonomy): Eukaryota > Viridiplantae > Streptophyta > Magnoliopsida > Myrtales > Combretaceae > Laguncularia > Laguncularia racemosa. The sequence goes on from JBBMOL010000552.1 coordinate 9,814, forward strand.
GGACCCAAGAGACAAAAGAAGAAAGCCAATGGGAGTCTATACACCTGCATTCATCAACCATGTTAGGAACTCTTTCTTATAGAAAGCAAGAATTGCGCTTCAAGTCTATAAAGTATTATTGGGGAAGTCTTGTTAATTTTTTTCCCCATTTGTTATTTTATTATTCCATTTTATACATTAAGGACAATGTACCGTTTAAGTGTGGGGGGAATAACATAATATAATAAGCTTGCTTATAAATTGCATTCATAATTCAGTAATTTATTGAAAATTTTTACCTTGATATATTTTTACTTTTTCATCAGTGAACTTAGAATACTAGATTAGAGTTGAATTGTGAAATCTTAGTAAATCAAAAGTTATATGTTATTTAGGCTTAGAATTTAGAAAGTCTAGATTGGAAGGATATTATTAATTAAGAATTAAGAATTCGAGTTTTTAAACTTATTTTGATATGCACATGTCTCTTAGAAATCCTTATGAGTAGTATGATCTCGAATAATAAAACTCTTCCTATAAAATAAAAATAGTGAAAAAAAAGAAATATATAAATAAAGTTCAATAGTAGGCCTCGTTGACTTGAGTAATTAAGCATGTAGGGTGCCTTTCGAGGAATAACACCTGTTAATGTTGATTGAATCGCAATCACACAAATTAAAATCCTTTTTACTCCGACTCTTCCTTGCGATCAATTAGGCAAGTGCACCTATCGATTACAGTAGTATAGAGTTTAAGCACGGATATCGTTCCCTTAGGGATCTACAAATACTAATACTAACCTCAAACCGACTATCTAACCGCACAATTTCAAGGTGAATTGATTTAACCAAATTACCTAAATTAAACTAAATTATCTAATAGAAATGAAATCAATGGATATCAAACAATGAGTTAAATTATCAAATTCAATGTTCCAACGCGTACCCCACTCTTACTACTCATCTAATTACTATGCAACTTCAATCCTTAGAAAACTAATTAATGAGTACTGATTATCTCTAATCCACGGGACATCTAACACTAAGTTAATGTTTCTTCCAAAATCACTAACTCCTAATTCTAACCGTATTAACAAAGATCCCTCTTTTATTAACAACAATCAGAATTGCATGATTATACCACAACCTTCAATTAGATTAAATCATTATATCCAATCTAATACGGAAAACTTATGCTTTCTATCCCTAGATTGTATACAAGCCTTTTCATCCGATGTATGATCTATTCAAATAAGAGATTTCCCAATCAACTTATCAGAAATCAATGTAATCTAATGCTGGCCAAACATCAAATCAACAATATATAATAAACAACATGGATGAAATCAGAGATACTCAATCGTCATTAATTTTGCAATAAACCCAATGTTACATAGTAATCAGACTTTCGTAAGATTCGGGTACGAAATAATTAGCTACACATGGTTCTCAAGGAATAACAAAACGAAATAATCAAATCCATGTGTGAAACACTTCTAGAATTAAAGCTCGAAAATTCCTTTGACTGTTGTTGTTCTCCAAAATTCCAGGATGTGTTTTCTGCCTTCTCTCCTCTTTCTCTCTCTTCAAAGACAACTATTTATACCTAGGGTAGCTTCCTCTCTGGCGTGTAGAAGATATCCTTCAAATATGGACGAAAGATTTAAAGATATCTTTCCTTCGATAGACACACGGTCACACTACACGGGCGTGTAGATAAACCGTATATCTCTCTGAGTCAGTGAACTCTGGGCGTGTATATCCCACACGGCCGTTTGCAATAGCCGTGTATATCTCTGTCTTCTTTGTTCTTCGTACACAGTTGATTACACGGGTGTGTATTCCAACCGTGTACTGGTCTGTCCTGAAAACTCTTCTTCCACGCTGATACATGGTCTGATACACGGGCGTGTATCCGAACCGTGTAATCTCCTGATTCCTTCACACGGCCGTTTGTAAAACCGTGTGACTTCCTTTAACTTCAAAGCATTCCCTTTTTACTTGCTTTTATCTCCAATTCGTCTTGAATTTAAATACTTTTCATCAAATCATCCTTTTCCACACTTGAACATGAAATATAAATCAATTAAGCATCATAATCTTATATTTTCACGCCCAATTATCTCAAAAATTGACTTAATCATCTCCAATTATAAGAGTTAAAATAGATTTATCAAATTTCCCCACACTTAAGCATTTGCTTGTCCTCAAGCAAATTACACATATGGAAGTCTCAATTCTCAGAATTCTTAAAACTCAAGAAGAAATTCAATCATTAACCCCACTTTATACCAGGATAGCCACCATTTTCCACAATTCGCCTTTCTTATCACTCAATCTTATTAGGCACTTGTATTCAAAATACCAATAGTCGATTTCCAGTATTAATCCAAGTAAGTGAAACTCTTACCCTTTATCATTTAACAAAAAATCTCAAGGTTAAGATCAGACTTACAATCATAGAACTCAGGCATATACATCCACTTATTTCCTGGATCTTTTTCCCTTTTTGGATTGGGAGTTCAACCTTTTAGTACCTTTTCTTAGTCAATTAACCCATGTAACGAACTTTTAATCGATAATCCCGGGCTCGTCACCCAAGTTAACAGACGTTATCCCCTCAAGCATAGAGGGCGTCCCTCGGATTTACTTGTTCGGGTTGAATTAACTAATCAATTCCTTTCTTTTAGTGAATAAGAGCGGTTTCCTTGGCCAGTAAGTCCCAGACCAGACAATCTTAGGCTACTAGGTTTTAAGATACCCCTTCGAACCTCTACCACTCGAATCCAAATATTCTAATTTAAAGCCTCATTTAGTTCAGTTTTCTCGGATTTTACTCATAACCCTTGTAGCGAGCTTTCAGCCAATGATCCCGAGTTCATCACCCAAGTCAATAGATGTTATTCCCCAGAAAGGGCACCCTTCGGACTTAATTACTCGAGTCAATGAGATCCACTTCTGAACTATTTGTTATTGTTCATCATTTTTTTTTATTCATCAAATTACTCCCAATTTGTGTTCTATTCCATTATTTTTGTAAGGGAAAGTCACCAAGCTATAAGTATCACTTGTTCCTTCATTCAAGATCGCAAAATCAAATCCTAATTCTGAAATGAAAGCCTAAATAACAAGTAAGTCTCCCTTACATGGATACCATACTATAACTCTAAAAAGGTAAAGAGAATACAAAATAAGAGAATAATACAAAATTCAAAAAATTTCCCATGAAATAGCTGCCTATACAAGTGGAATTTTATGTTTCCTGAGCAACTATTTCTCATCATCATTAAGCTTCCAAATGTTACTTAAACAAGGGAAATTGAGCATTTAAAAGTCCATAAGTTCATTGCTCTTGTGATATCTTTCTGTTCTTTCTATTCCCTTTCCCACACTTAAAATCAGACATTGTCCCCAATGTCTGCCCACAAAGTACACTAAGGAAAGAAAATAGAAACAATAAAAGGAGAAAGAAAAATGAAACTCCCCTGAAATCTATAAGTGGCAAGTCCTTCACAGGGGAAACTCCATTAAAGTGCAAAATCCTCAAATCATCCTTCTGAGATCATCAACTTTCAACATTCAATCAGCACCATCGAAAGTCTAAATGGGTATAGATAAAATCCTAAAAACAAAACACACTAAAAGAGAAACTAAAAGAAATGATTATCACCAAAACAAATAAGCACAAGTCAATATCATCCAAGTTTATCACATATAGTCAAAGTCACAACGAATAGTCAACAAAAATAATTCAGGGTTAGACAGACAAGTTAGCAAATAGTTAGGAAAAATCAATCATCATCCTTCTCAGACACATAGGCTTCATCATCGGAGCTTTCCTCAGCAACCATTCGCTCCTTACCTGGTCTGTGGGGGCTTTCCTCTAATGGAGCAGGTGGAGCAGAAGACGATCCTCCCTCAGTATGCCTCTGTCGGCTGATCGGTTCGGGAGGGATCATGTCTTCTTCACTTGAGTTGGCACAGGAAGAGAATTGAATGTCTAACTTCTCACCAAGCTTGGTGAAGCAATCGATTAAAAACTTCTTCAGTCCCTTCTGCCGTTTTTCCATCTTAGTGATCTTCTACTTCATCATCTTCTGGCTTTTCTTTATTTCTCCCACATCACGTGATAGCTGAGAAACCAGCTCTAGCATCTGCACATGGACGGACGGTTCAGCCTGCAGTTGTGGTTCCTCTTCTTCCTCTTCCCCTATCTCCTCTTCAGCGCTAGCGTCAATTGGTTGAAAATTCCAATCGCTTAATATCCTGGCCTTAAGCTTCAGAGATCGCCCAATGAAATCACTAGGTGCTCGATGTGGGAATAGACCCAGATTTTTCAAAATTTTAATAATTAGAGCACCTAGGAAAACCCCTTTCGGTCCTTTCTCTGCCTGGCGCTGAAGACAAAAAGCGGCAAAAACACCCACATTGACGTGGGTTCCAGTATGCATGGCCCACAACTGAAATAAGTCTCTGGCGTTAACAACGCCCTCTGAATCGATCCTACCAGTGGTAGAGCGAGCCATAATGTAATGTAGGATATGATGTACTCTATCTCTCAGTTGAGAGGCCTTGGTGTGAGAGGCACTGTAGGCACCAATACCATACTGAGTCCATAGAGAGATAGAGTTCGCTGGGCCCCACGAAACCAGAAGGGCGCGAAACTCAGGGGTTTGAAGAAAACCCTTATCATAGATGCCCATAGCCTCTATTAACTCAGTCATGGACATCTTATGGTACTCACCCTAGGCCAGAAACTCAACTTCGTTTCTTACACCAGCATTCATTGTTCCTGAGATCTTGAAGGTGGCTAAGAAAGTAAGAATTAACTCCTCGTATAAGTCTTCTTCGATCATGAACAGGTGAAACCAGGCTCGGTCAGCTAAGAGCCTCTCAAATTGTTGGACCAACCCAAATCTTCTCAAAACGTCCCACTCCAACACCACATTCGGTTTGATGACCTTTTTCGACTTATATAGGGTAAAGAGTTCTTTATCCTTCTCTCGAATATTTACAGGGTATCGAAGAGCTTCAGATTGGCTTGAACTACCCGTTTCGAATCGGCTTCTTTTCTTCTTTTGAGCAACAGTCTTGACTCGTGGCATTTGAAAAGGGAAATAAGCAGAACTTGATCATACCAAGAATAAAAGAGTCTAAAACAAACAAAGCCCGTAGGTAATACATCAAATAACCACATCGCAAACAAGGAACTCCACCATTAGCATCACGGAAGCACACAAAATCATCAAAATTAAGGTTCACAGTATCATACACGGTTCTTAGGCACGAGAGTGTATTGTAGCCGTGTATATCAGAAAATCCCCGCCAAAATTTGAAAAACAACTCATAAACGGCCGTGTATTGTAAGAAATTACGAGAGAATCATCAATCACATGCAGTAATGGTGCTTAAAGCAAAAATCCCTTTAGCATACAATCCAAAATACGTTCCAATCACAAAGGATCACGCATGAACGGTTCGAAACCCTAGATTTTCTAATCCAAACAGCGATCGAGCAATGGAGAATGGAAAAACTTCACAAATCGCATGAAAAACATCATCCATACTCAGATAAACAAAAGCCCTAAGGTTTCATTATCCTCCACATGTCATAACATGCCACATTCACATGGAAATCTGACATTGAGTGAGAAAATAGGGAGGGAAGCAAGAGAAAGGAAAAAGAATGAGAAAGATCTTACCTTGTCAAAGTAATGGGAGAGGGAAACCAACAAGGGAATGGAAAGTAAATGATGTATAGAGAGAAAAGATATGTAGATGAGTGTGTACTGAAAATGAGGGGTACGGTTATCAAAAAAGGTATAAATACCCGAACACACACGGTCCCCATACACGGGCATGTAATGCACCCGTGTATAGGCCTAAGCTGCGAAAGCACGGGTATAATACACGGCCGTGTTATACAACCGTGTACCTCTCTGACTTCTAGTTAGAAAACTTACCTCTCATGCACGGTCGGACATACGCCCGTGTATCCTGACTGTGTATTCCTTTGTGGCTCGCTCCCCATACACGGATTTGATAAACGGCTGTTTCCCTTAGCCGTGTCTACCTTGTTCAAAATTTCCTTGTATACACGGTCAAGAAACACGGGCGCGTGTTTTGACCGTGAATTACTCTGTGGGTCACCGTTCTCTCTACACGGGTGCGATACATGCCCGTGTATGTCATCCGTGTGTCTCCTGAAGGTTAAAATTTTCCTTCTCTTGATTATTTCTTGAAGTCCATCTCCTCAAAAAGCTTCTTCATAAATACTCCTCTGCAAAACTTTGGAAAAAGAAAAACAAATATGGTGATAACTCAAAACAAAAAATGAAACTTACCTAATTGCATACGTTGCCTCCTATCAAGCGCTTTTGTTTAACGTCGTTTGCTCGACAAAATGAAGCTCCTTGTGATTAAGTCACCAGAGGGTGGAGTCTAAACTCCTCTTGGCCCTCTTTCTTGTTAGGGTTTAACCTTCCTTGAGGTTGCACCACAGGTTTGAAATCCTCCTCCAACAGGATCTTATGGGTGCAAAACGAAGGACTAATACCCTTTATATTAGATATCTTCCGAGCAAGAGCACTCTTGTGCTCCTTTAAGACCCTTAGTAAGCTATCCCTTTTCTCCCTTGTCAGACCAGCTAAAATAATGACAGGGAGTTTAGAATCGGCCTCCAAAAAGGCATATTCAAGGTACTCAGGGAGTTGCTTCAACTCAAGTTCTGGGGGTTCCTCAACCGACGGTTTCAATCTTCCTTCCTCACTGACACCAATCTTCTCAAACCCCTTTCTACAAACTACTTCCTCACAAGCTCTCAGATGAGCTTTCACATTTTGAATCTCCACATTTTCACTCACTTCATCATCATCCGCTATCAAACTCAATTCAAGAGGATCTCTACACATCAACTCTTGCATAACACAATTTACCGACCTGTCAACACAATCTATAGCATAACATGTATCGTCGGCGTTCAAAGTTTGTTTCAGTGCTGCTGGGATTCTCACCACTAGTTCATCCTCCCCCATTCTCAAAACTAATCTTCCATCCGCCACATCAATCACAGCTCTTGCAGTGGCCAAAAATGGTCGTCCTAAGATCAGCGGGACCTCCACATTTGCAACTATATCAAGGATTAGAAAATCAACAGGGAAGATAAAGTTTTCTACCTTAACCAGGACGTCCTCAATGATTCCTCTAGGGACTTTGATTGAGCGATCTGCCAGTTGCAGACTCATCCTCGTTTGCTTTGGCTCTCCCAAGTTCAGTTGCTTGAACAATGAGTATGGCATCAGGTTTATGCTCGCCCCGAGATCCGCCAAAGCCCTCTCCATCGGTAGTTCACCTATTAAGCATGGAATAGTGAAACTACTCGGATCCTTGAGCTTCTTGGGCAACTTGTTTTGCAAAATCGCCGAACACTCAGCTCCAACAACTGTAGTAGAGATATCTTCCAACCATTTCTTATTTGAGAGCAAATCCTTTAGGAATTTCGCGTACCTGGGCATCTGCGCAAGAGCTTCCACAAACGGTATGTTGATATGTAATTGTTTAAACAAGTTTAGGAACTTATCGAAGTGCTCTTGATCCTTATCCTTTTTCAGACGTCCCGGATACGGAATTGGAGGCTTGTATGGCTGAACAGTGGATGCTTTAACTTTCCCTTGAACACACTCTTTCTCTTTGATCTCCTCAGCCCCATGTTCCTTCTCAGCACCCCCTTCTTCTTTCTTCTCAACCCCTTTTTCAAGCGCAACCCCTTGCATTCTAATAGTGTCAAATTGCAATTCCTTACCGCTCCTTAGAGTCACTGCCTTTACCTGTTCTCGAGGATTGGGTTCGGTGTTTCCAAGCAAGGATCCTTGCGGTCTTTCTGAAAGCAATTTTGCTATTTGACCCACCTGAGTTTCCAAGTTATGAATGGACGCCTCATGATTCCTTAGAGTTGCCTCTGTGGATTGTTGGCGTTGCTCGGATGTTTGGATGAACTTGGAGATCATGTCCTCTAGATTGGACTTCTTTTCTGGAAGAGGTGGTGGAGGAGGCCTTTGGAATCCCGGTGCAGGTGCATTGCCCCGAGGGAATTGTGGATTACTCCATGAAAAATTGGGGTGATTGCGCCAACCCGGATTATAGGTGTTGCTGTAAGGGTTGTTCTGAGGCCTTGTAGGGTTACCTACATAATCAATCTGCTCTGTAGTCCCTTGTGCCATGAAATCGGTTGATGAATCGGTTGGATGATATAGGGGTGGTGCAGACATTGCCATCCCATCGACCTTTCTAGTTAGAGCATCGACCTTGCCGCAATGGTGGTCATCATATCCATTTCATGAACACCTGCCACTCTCGGTCTTGCTCTGGCGTTTCTCCATTGATGGCTGTTCTTGGCCATGTTCTCAAACAATTCTAAAGTCTCTTCAGGAGTCTTGACATCAAGTGTGCCACCAGCAGCAGCGTCGACGGTTTGTCGCGTCGGATAGTCAAGCCCATTATAGAAAGTTGAGGCTTTCAACCAGTTAGGCATTTGGTGGTGTGGGCACCGCCTAATCAAGTCCTTAAATCGCAACCAAGCTTTATGGGATGGCTCATTTTCCAACTGAAGGAACGATGTGATATCATTCCTCAACCTGGCAGTTTTAGAAGGCGGAAAGTAATAGTCCAAAAATGTTTCCGCCAGCTGGTTCCAAGTAGTGATGGAGTCCCGGTCCAAAGAACTGAACCACTGCCTCGCTTTTCCTCTCAAAGTGAAAGGAAACAGACGCAACTTTAGTGCCTCATCGGACACCCCGTTCTGTTTAACGGTAACACAGATGTCTAGGAACATCTGAATATGAGCATGGGGGTCCTCGTCAGGTAATCCATCAAATTGGCATTGATTGTGGATCATATTCATTGTAGAGGCCTTGACTTCAAAGTTGTTGGCCTCTATTGCAGGCATCACTATACACGATCCGGTACTACCCAACGTAGGCCTAGCGTACTGAACCATGGTCCTACGTTCATCCGCCATTGCTTCAGTATGAGATTCGCTGCTGTTCACTGATTGAATGTTCATATCTACTGAATTTTCACTCTCACTCAGCAGCAATTCCTCTTCACTCACAGCAGGTTCAGCACTCTTTAATTCCCTTCTGATTGTCCGATCAATCTCTAGGTCGAATTCAAGGAGTTTAAAAGAAGAACTCCTTGTCATAAACTGCAGAGAAAACCAATTTAATTAGTTCCCATTATAAGAAAGTAAAACCAAGGATAACAAATGATAAGAGAAGAAATGGTCTGATTAGTCAGCGTTTAGTGTTCTTAATATCGCCGATCCTCGGCAACGGCGCCAAAAACTTGTTTATTGAATCGCAATCACACAAATTAAAATCCTTTTTACTCCGACTCTTCCTTGCGATCAATTAGGCAAGTGCACCTATCGATTACAGTAGTATAGAGTTTAAGCACGGATATCGTTCCCTCAGGGATCTACAAATACTAATACTAACCTCAAACCGACTATCTAACCGCACAATTTTGAGATGAATTGATTTAACCAAATTACCTAAATTAAACTAAATTATCTAATAGAAATGAAATCAATGGATATTAAACAATGAGTTAAATTATCAAATTCAATGTTCCAACGCGTACCCCACTCTTACTACTCATCTAATTACTATGCAACTTCAATCCTTAGAAAACTAATTAATGAGTACTAATTATCTCTGATCCGCGGGGCATCTAACACTAAGTTAATGTTTCTTCCAAAATCACTAACTCCTAATTCTAACCGTATTAACAAAGATCCCTCTTTTATTAACAACAATTAGAATTGCATGATTATACCACAACCCTCAATTAGATTAAATCATTATATCCAATCTAATACGGAAAACTTATGCTTTCTATCCCTAGATTGCATACAAGCTTTTTCATCCGATGTATGATCTATTCAAATAAGAGATTTCCCAATCAACTTATCAGAAATCAATGTAATCTAATGCTGGCCAAACATCAAATCAACAATATATAATAAACAACATGGATGAAATTAGAGATGCTCAATCGTCATTAATTTTGCAATAAACCCAATGTTTCATAGTAATCAGACTTTCGTAAGATTTGGGTACGAAATAATTAGCTACACATGGTTCTCAAGGAATAACAAAATGAAATAATCAAATCCATGTGTGAAACACTTCTAGAATTAAAGCTCGAAAATTCCTTTAACTGTTGTTGTTCTCCAAAATTCCAGGATGTGTTTTCTGCCTTCTCCCCTCTTTCTCTTTCTTCAAAGACAACTATTTATACCTAGGGTAGCTTCCTCTCTGGCGTGTAGAAGATATCCTTCAAATATGGACGAAAGATTTAAAGATATCTTTCCTTCGATAGACACACGGTCACACTACACGGGCGTGTAGATAAACCGTGTATCTCTCTGAGTCAGTGAACTCTGGGCATGTATATCCCACACGGCCGTTTGCAATAGCCGTGTATATCTCTGTCTTCTTTGTTCTTCGTACACGGTTGATTACACGGGTGTGTATTCCAACCGTGTACTGGTCTGTCCTGAAAACTCTTCTTCCACGCTGATACACGGTCTGATACACGGGCGTGTATCCGAACCGTGTAATCTCCTGATTCCTTCACACGGCCATTTGTAAAACCGTGTGACTTCCTTTAACTTCAAAGCATTCCCTTTTTACTTGCTTTTATCTCCAATTCGTCTTGAATTTAAATACTTTTCATCAAATCATCCTTTTCCACACCTGAACATGAAATATTGATGGGTGTCGAATCCAACAAAAATAAAACCTACTCCTAGACAATTATATGATTTGCATATAGTAGTGAGTAGGGTCGAATCCACATAGATTGGTTAAACTTATTTCTGTCCAAGGAGAATAAAAAGGAAAAGGAAAATGGGGGGTTTGGTTTGTGAATCGAATAAAGTTAAAACAAGATAAGAAAGTTGTATATTGATAAAAAGCCTAGCCAAAGGAATCAAGATAGTTTAATTCAAGGAAATGATCATCGATGCAAATGTTCTCTGTTCTTGTTCCTAGATAAACTGGTTATGGTTATTAACAAGCTCTAACAACCTATCTCTCCTTACTTCCTCGATAACCTCAGACAAGCGCTTTGAATTATTTCTCTTATTGATTAAACAACCTTAGATAAGCGCTTAGGATTTAATCTATCAATAGCATTAAGATCTAGAGAGACCACCAATTCATGCCAGTAGATTATAAGATAACCTATTTAAACATGATCACACACCTCCATAACATGAATTCGATCATCTCTTTTATAACCAAACATGTTATTGCGTCACTAAGACTAGAACAATCAAACAATTACGGATTTGACGTGCTAGTTGACAATATATTAACTTGCTAATTGAGTAGAAGAGCTCTATTCATACCAATCAACAAAGATAATAATGACAAAACGATCAGAAGATATATGAATACCCGAAAGCAAAGAATAGAATAAATACAAGTCAATTAGACCTCACAATTCGTGGAGAATTAAACATCTATGACCCTTTGGCTAGAAAAGTAGCTTAGCTACTCATGTTCATCAATAAAATGAAAAATAAAAATAAAAACATAACAAGCCTTTGTTTTGGGCTGCCTGCACTGCCTCCGCGTTTCCTTCTTGTCTCCAAGGTGATCCAAGATTCAAAGATTTAAAAGTTGTCCTAACCCTCTAGGGTTGGTTCTATTTATATTGTTAGGGAGATGGCATGTGATCTTTTGCTAGCAAGATACGAAAATATCTTTCCTTTTCCAAGTAGATTTCGAGAAGTGAAGATTTGTCTGCCTGGCACGCCCCAACACACGGCCGTGGGTCAAGCCGTGCCATCCTCTGTGCATATTCTTCAAGTCTTCATCCGCGCCCAGTGTGAACCACGGTTACACACACGGCCGGATTTCAAGCCATGCCTTCATCTGTGCATAATCTTCAAGTCTTCATCCGTGTCCAGTGTGTACCACGGTTACACCCACGGCTAGATTTCAAGCCGTGCCTTCATCTGGTTGATGTTCCACACTTTCTTCTCCTTGGCATGTCTAGCTTCCACCACGGCTCCAAGCACGGTATCTCCCACGGCTTCCACCACGACTGTGCCCTAAGCCGTGTCTCTCTCTGTTCAAAGTCCTCATTTTCGCCTTCTGGTCCAGTGTGTAGCATGGTTTGCGCCATGGCCGTGCCTCAAACCGTGCTTCCGATACACGGCCGTGTAGTTCAATCGTGTATCTTCCTATTAATTCAAAACCAAGTACACGGCCGTGTACTTCAATTACACGCCCATGTACTTCCCTTCGGCGGTGTAAATCCTTGTCTTCGAACCAAGTTGTAGATGACTTCTCTAATTTACTTAAATTGGCATCCTTGACTCCATTTAACCTGATTTATCACGATGATAGAATTAAAGTACCATTTCCTTATGATTTCTATAAAATCAATAATAATTTAACACAATTTATACTATAAAGATTGAGTATAAAATGGCTCTATCAAATTCCCCCACACTTAAACTCTTGCTTGTCCTCAAGCAATTGCATCAAATCAATTGAGAAATCTGTCATAGATTATACAAACTTTCTTTTCATCATTCCAAGCATCTATTCATTTGTAATTCATGACTTGTAATTTAATGTCTACTACTTCAACCAAACTGGTTTCTTGTGATCAAATTACTATGGACAAAATTCAATAGCTAATCTAAACAAAACAAACTTTAATCCTCATGTTTAGCAAAAGAATTTTTATTCCAAAAGTAAATACTTAATCCACTAAGGAAAAACACCCAATTAAACTTCATTGAATATTAGCAAACATATAATCCTTGCAACATAAAGTAAAAGCATATAGTATAAGCTCTTTGCTAGATATTCTCCCTGTTATACATCTTTGTTTTATTCAATGAATGTTCACATTCATGTTCTTTTGATTTTTCCAAGCATCTATTTTGACGGGTTTTTGCCCGCTTCTTTTCATGAACTTTTGCCTTTTTCGCCCTCATCGTTATAGTGAGTTCATTGAGTTGGTAACATCCCGAGCTCATCACTCAAGTGACCGGGTTTTGAGATACCCCTACGGACTCTTCCTCACTCTAACATTCAAGTTTGAATACTCTTAACTCAATTAGTTGAATCATTGGAGTAATGGCTATGCTTGATTCTTTTTTTTTTTTTTCACTAAGTGTTATGATTGCTTTACAAACAACTTCAAAGAGTATGCAGTAGCTAATATAACCTAGAGTAAACTTGTTTATTTTTTACTTAGGGACCCGACTTACTTTTAGACTTCCAATTCTAAAGCTAAATACAAGGTAAATTTGTTTCTTAAAGATTTCACTACTTAATTTTAACCATGTATTCTAATCACAGCAGTGGGTGAGTAAAGCATTTGAACAAGTCAATTTCACATTTTGTAGATGCTTATTATAACATTTAGTACAATCTCTAGATTTCATGATAATTTTGAAAAACTTTGGCTTAAAATTGCTTAAGGACAAACATTCAGAGTATAAGTTAGTTCTCTATTCTCTATATTTTATTATCCTCTCCCCCACACTTAGCTTGAACAGTTTCCTCACTGTTCCTAATTTAGCACAATTGAAAAGGAATTAACAACTCAAGGAACATTAGAGAATAAGAGAAAGGAAATACTGGTACTTCCCTTGTATTGGAGTTTTCCCCTTAAGCTCTAGAAAGTGTCATTTGATTATGTGTATCCTTGCTGCAGCTGATCCAAAGAGTTCAAAACTACACTAAAATCAAAACAAAACAAAACTAAAACAAACCAAAACTAATGCAAAACAAAACTTTTATTTTTTTTTTTACATGGGTTGCCTCCCATGAAGCGCCTTTCTTTAACGTCTTTGGTTAGACGTTCCTGGCTAAATATTCGGATAAGGATTTTGATTCTAGCCTTGGTGCTTGTGGTGATGGGTTAATAGCATCCGTAACAAAAACATGAGAGATAACGTTAGGATGTTTCATGGCATCATAAATGTTAAATTTAATCACTTCACCATCAAATTCCATAGTGAGGGTGCCATCATTTACATCGATTTTCATTTTAGAAGTCTTAAGGAATGGTCGCCCTAATAATATCAGTGATGAAGTATGAGAATCACTATCGTCCATGTCAAGCACATAAAAATCAGTAGGAAAAACCAACCCATTGACTTGAACTAAAACATCCTCTAGAACTCCCTCAGGATAAACATTGGACCTATCAGCAAGTTGAACAATAATACCCGTTTCCTTTAAAGGACCAACATTTAAATGTTGATAAACAGACAAAGGCATGACATTGATAGAAGCTCCTAGATCACACATGGCTTTAGCAATTCCAGGACTACCTATTTTGCAAGGAATGGCGAACATACCTGGGTCCTTACATTTAGGAGGAAGCTTCTTCTGAATAATAGCTGAAACATTTTCACTCACACTAATCTTTTCATTGCCTTTCAGCTTACTTTTGTTAGTGCACAAGTCCTTGAGGAATCTAGCATAGCGTGGTATTTGCTTAATTGCATCAAGTAAAGGAATATTTACCTCGACTTTACGAAACGTTTCCAGAATCTCTTTTTCTTCCGCTTCCTTCTTGGATTTCGCTAATCTGGAGGGGAAAGGAGGTGGTATCAATGTGACCTTCGATGGCTCAACTAGAGACTTGCTAATCTGGTCGCCCTGCTGGCTCGGAGTCGAAGTCTCTTTCTTGGTCTCTTCCTCAAGATTAGACGGATGTCCTTTCTTATTTGATCCCTGCAATTCTGTTCCACTTCTCAAGGTAATTGCATTAACGCTTTGCTTCAGGTTTGTAATAGTTTGAGAAGGTAACTTACCTTGAGTTTCTAACCTGTTTACGATTGAAGCAAGTTAGCTTACCTAATTCTCCAAGTTTTGAATGCTTTGCTTTGTTTCCTCCTGAAATTGTTTGGTATTCATAGCTAGAGACTTAACAATATCCTCAAGGGGCATACCTGAAGTGGAAGGAGCTTGGGGTACGTGGTGTGATGGCTTAGGCTGGAATTGTTGGAAACTTTGTGGGTTATTGCCATATCGGAAGTTAGGATGATCCCTCCATCCAGGATTGTAAGTATTCGAGTAGGGGTCATACTTCCTTTGCGGTTGTCCTGGAAATTCGCCTACAGCATTGGCGTGTTCATGATTGTCATCTTGCAATGTGGGGCACATGTCGGTCGGATGATTAGGAGCAGCGCAAATTCCACAAGCCTTCACCTGCTGCGTTTTTCCAAGAGCTAGCTGCTGCACAAGGGAGGTAAGATTAGAAATTTGATGTTCAAGGTTAGACACATTTACCTCATTTACCTTCCTTGAAGACGTATCATGCCTATACCCAAATTGTTGCGAATTGGCAGCCATAATGGAGATCAATTCCCTAGCTTGACCAGGGGTTTTGTTTACTATGGCGCCTCCACTTGCAGCATCCATCATCTTCCTCTCCATCGGAAGTAGGCCCTCGTAGAAGTATTGGATAAGGAGTTGTTCAGATATCCCATGTTGTGGGCAGCCTGCACACAATTGCTTGAACCTCTCCCAATACTCATGAAGTGTCTCGGTGTCCCTCTGTTTTATACCACAAATTTCTCTTCTTATACCAGCGGCTCTGGAGGCGGGGAAGAATTTGTCCAAGAAGAGTCTCACCATATCTGTCTAAGTGGTGATAGAACCTGGAGGCAAATAAAACAACCAATCTTTAGCTTTAGTACTTAAAGAAAATGGAAAAGCACGTAGCTTGATTTGATCGTCGGTTATTCCTTGCGGCCTCATACTAGAACACACTATATGGAACTCTTTCAAATGCTTATGAGGATCTTCATTCTCAAGAACATGAAAGGTGGGTAGCAGATGTATCAACCCAGATTTCAACTCAAATTCCACAGCTAGTTCGGGGTAGTGAATACAAAGTGGTTGTTGATTCACATCCGGTGCAGCTAACTCCCTTAATGTTCTCTCGAGATTTGCCATGTCGTCCTCTTTTTCAGAATCAAGGGATGAATCAGACAAGTCCAATACTAAATTCGGTTTGGTGGATGATCTAGCTTCTTGTTGCAGCCTCTTTAGAGTCTTCTCAATCTTCGGATTATAAGTTAGTTCACCTGTTTGAGAAGAACGAGTCATACAAGGATAGAAATAAATTTGACACCAATCTCCGGCAACAGCGCCAAAATTTGATGGGTGTCGAATCCAACAAAAATAAAACCTACTCCTAGACAATTATATGATTTGCATATAGTGGTGAGTAGGGTCGAATCCACAGAGATTGGTTAAACTTATTTCTATCCAAGGAGAATAAAAAGGAAAAGGAAAATGGGGGGTTTGGTTTGTGAATCGAATAAAGTTAAAACAAGATAAGAAAGTTGTATATTGATAAAAAGCTTAGCCAAAGGAATCAAGATAGTTTAATTCAAGGAAATGATCATCGATGCAAATGTTCTCTATTCTTGTTCCTAGATAAACTGGTTATGGTTATTAACAAGCTCTAACAACCTATCTCTCCTTACTTCCTCGATAACCTCAGACAAGCGCTTTGAATTATTTCTCTTATTGATTAAACAACCCTAGACAAGCGCTTAGGATTTAATCTATCAATAGCATTAAGATCTAGAGAGACCACCAATTCATGCCAGTAGATTATAAGATAACCTATTTAAACATGATCACACACCTCCATAACATGAATTCGATCATCTCTTTTATAACCAAACATGTTATTGCGTCACTAAGACTAGAACAATCAAACAATTACGGATTTGACGTGCTAGTTGACAATATATTAACTTGCTAATTGAGTAGAAGAGCTTTATTCATACCAATCAACAAAGATAATAATGACAAAATGATCAAAAGATATATGAATACCCGAAAGCAAAGAATAGAATAAATACAAGTCAATTAGACCTCACAATTCGTGGAGAATTAAACATCTATGACCCTTTGGCTAGAAAAGTAGCTTAGCTACTCATGTTCATCAATAAAACGAAAAATAAAAATAAAAACATAACAAGCCTTTGTTTTGGGCTGCCTGCTCTGCCTCCGCGTTTCCTTCTTGTCTCTAAGGTGATCCAAGATTCAAAGATTTAAAAGTTGTCCTAACCCTCTAGGGTTGGTTCTATTTATATTGTTAGGAAGATGGCATGTGATCTTTTGCTAGCAAGATACGAAAATATCTTTCCTTTTCCAAGTAGATTTCGAGAAGTGAAGATTCGTCTGCCTGGCACACCCCAACACACGGCCGTGGGTCAAGCCGTGCCATCCTCTGTGCATATTCTTCAAGTCTTCATCCGCGCCTAGTGTGAACCACGGTTACACACACGGTCGGATTTCAAGCCGTGCCTTCATCTGTGCATAATCTTCAAGTCTTCATCCGTGTCCAGTGTGTACCACGGTTACACCCACGGCTAGATTTCAAGCCGTTCCTTCATCTGGTTGATGTTCCACACTTTCTTCTCCTTGGCATGTCTAGCTTCCACCACGGCTCGAAGCACGGTTTCTCCCACGGCTTCCACCACGACCGTTCCCTAAGTCGTGTCTCTCTCTGTTCAAAGTCCTCATTTCCGCCTTCTGGTCCAGTGTGTAGCATGGTTTACGCTATGGCCGTGCCTCAAACCGTGCTTCCGATACACGGCCGTGTACTTCAACCGTGTATCTTCCTATTGATTCAAAACCAAGTACACGGCCGTGTACTTCAATTACACGCCCATGTATTTCCCTCCGGCGGTGTAAATCCTTGTCTTCGAACCAAGTTGTAGATGACTTCTCTAATTTACTTGAATTGGCATCCTTGACTCCATTTAACCTGATTTATCACGACGATAGAATTAAAGTACCATTTCCTTATGATTTCTATAAAATCAATAATAATTTAACATAATTTATACTATAAAGATTGAGTATAAAATGGCTCTATCAAATATAAGTCAATTAAGCATCATAATCTTATATTTTCACGCCCAATTATCTCAAAAATTGACTTAATCATCTCCAATTATAAGAGTTAAAATAGATTTATCAGTTAACATGAGTGATGAACTCGGAATCATCAGCCTAAAGCTCGTTACATGGGTCAAAAGAAAAATATGAGAAAATTGAACTACTAATAGAAATAAGTAATGGAGTTGATAAATGTTCGAAAGGGTAGCCTAAGATCATCTAGTCTGGGACTTACTAATCAATGAAATTACTCCATAATACTGAAAAAAAAAATAGAAAGGATTTTCAAGGGATATATGGAAAAAAGCTTTTGTTGGACATCATAGTACTTTAAGGGATGAAAAAGGGGAAATATATATTTTAATTAAGTTGACAAAATTTTGAAAACCTTATTCTTGATTAAGTAATGTCTAGTATGATTATGGATTTGTAAATTTTTGTTTAAATGGCATGTTAAATTTTGATATTTCATAAATTAACTCTTGAACTCTAATATTAGTATTTACAGTACATTAAACATGATTAAGTGAGAAAAAAAGGATGTTGAGGAAAAGTAACTTTGTTACAAATGTAATTTGTTTAAGTACTAATTAAGAAATTTGTCCTTGATCTTTAAAATTTATTTTGCTTGAGGACAAGCAAAGACTCAAGTGTGGGGAAATTTGATAAGGGTTATAAAGTATTAATTATTTATATAAATTAGAATAACCTTTTATTTAAATTTCTTACCTTTTATATAAACAATGCACTTAATTAATCTTTATTTTAATTTTAGAGCCTTTAAATTATAATTTATGAATTAATAAAAAAACTACTTGAAAATTGAAGAGAAAATATAATTTCTATAAGATAGAAATTGAATATGTGAATTAACATCGATGTGTCCAATAATGGAAAACAAATCGTGTCCAAATTGTGAGTTAAGCCGAGGAAAGGAGGAAGTGCAACAGCAACATAGTAATGAACACGTCCATGTTGGTGGGCATGTTGAAGATAAAAGCTGCACAGAAATGTACACATGAGGCAACATGCTCGTGCCGAGAAAGACACTAAAATTAGCCGAGACAAAGCCAAGTTGAAAATGCTAGAATCAACCGAGAAAAAATGCGAGGAACAATTCATATTCCTCACCGGAAAATGAGTAGAAGAAATCAGCCAGAAAATACTTAGATTAAGTTACCGGAAAATGAGGTAAAGATTTGATTTCATCCAAATGTCCAACAAGCTCCAAATTTGATATATATATATATATATATATATATATAACGGCAAGGATTCCACGGCAAGGACAAATCAAATTTTAAATGATAAAGAGGACCAAACAGGATGACGATCCATTGCAGAAGATTACATCCTTATCGTCCAAAGCATTCAATATATATATATATATATGTAGCCGAGGAGAATAATGAAGACATTAGAGTAGAGATTATAGATTATAATAATTTTATTTTTAGTTTTACACTGTAGGAAAAATTAGAATGGGAAAATAGAATTAGAAAATTAAGATTAGAATTAGATTAGGATATTAGAATAGATTTTTATATTTTAATTTTATTGTTTTTTATGCTTTCTTTTATTATTATTGTCTTTACATTCAATATGTCTATAGCTTAATTTGTTTATATTTGGGTATGATGAACTCTAGAATGAATATGCAATTTTTATGATTATTATTTAATAATTTATTTAGTATTCTTGTGATTCAATTATATGTTTTCATTGTTTTCAATTTAATATTACTGGTATATTAGTTAAAATTTGATTTCTTATATAAAAATCGAGAGATTTTATATAAGAATAGATCTAGCATAATTGAAAAGTGTTGCATGCAAACCTAGAGATAGGATGACATAAATATTCCGAATTAGGGTCAAACCGAATAGTGGAATTCCTAAATTAAATGTAATGTAATTTTAGGAGTTTTAATTGGGAAGAGATTCTAATTAATCAACATAAAATTAGAAATTAGTATGAATCGAGAGAGCTATTAGTTCAATTTAGGAATTCTCACGGTTCATAAGAAAAGTAAGAATTAGAATAATAATTAATTAATTACATTAGTAATTCTAGAGGGATTCAATACCTGAATATATTTTCATTGATTATTGCTTTCTTTAATTTATTCATTATTTATTTTAGTTACTCGTTTATTTAATTTTTGTTGATTAGATAATTAGAAAAAATGTAATTACTAGTACCCGTAATCCCTGTGGGATCAACACTCGATATCTTTATCTACTATACTATAGAATCGATAGTTGCAATTGCCTATAGGTCTAAAGTTAGATAATAGGAAGATTGGTATCACTTATCTTATGGTAAGCTCCAAACCGGGAGGAATATGGAACATCCAGTTAGTAGGAAAAGATTTCTTACGAGTTTGGGTTGCTATCCGATTAGTTTCTCTATTAGCTTTATGTCTAACATGATAGTATGAATTGAAATTCATTAGCAGCATCTCCATGTAATAGATGAGAGGACCAAAATTGCTAAGTAGCTTTTGAGTGACACTTCAAAGGTTCATATACAATTCAATAATCTAATTAAAAAATTATCATATCCCAACCTTTGGGTAAGCATATTTGGTCTCCTCAATAACTGTTATGAGTTTTACTATCTTGGGTACCTTATGTTACAGTTTTAAGCTCTCACTAGCATAGCAAGACCGTGTAACACTTATTATCCTATTTTTATAGTAGTAAGCAAGCCTAACCACTACTAAGTTAACCTAGATTGACCTATGTGCCTATAAACAATACGCAAGAATAGTAGAAACACAACAATAAGAAAAGGGATATGGATACGAATTATAATAAATAACCACACACTTTTATTAATATAGAATGTATAAGGGACTACAATGTGGACATGAAAGAATAGTGTATAAACAAGTTCCTTAACCATGAATAGCTAAGTAGTGAGTAAGAACATGTATCCTTAAGATTATTCACACTCTTGTAAAGAGCTTTATGGGCGTTTCTAACTTTTGTAGGAGAAGACATTAAAATTGTTGAAATGGCAATAAGCTAAAAAGTAGAAACTGCTATTCTAAGTAAGATACAATTGAACCTAACCCCTACTACATAGTATATATATAGTGTTACAATAAATGTGATCCTAACACCTAGAATCACATAACCTGCCATATGCACCACATACGACACCATATGATTCTTCTAATAAAACCCACTATAGCTTCACTTAATGTTGGATCAAAAGCACCATAAGAATTTACCTTAATGTATGTATTCATGGGAACCAACCAAGTTTTTTAATAGGAGCAGCCATGTCTATTGATAGGGTGGTCTAGACATTGAAGGTTCAACCTACAATTATTGGTTGCATTTACTTCACCTCTTAGATGCATAGAGGCTTCATAGGGTCTGTTGCAAATTCCATCTTTCTGGTGTGGTAAGTGGTGTGAAACCTATCTAACATGTCCTTAGCTATCAACTGGTATACTTGCTAAAGATGGAAAACAATATACAAGTGTTTCATCATGTGGATAGCTTTCTCTATCTAAACTAACTTGCCATTGTTGCACATTTTTTTTTTTATCATCCCAATCTCAATTAAAGCATTTTTACAAGCATTAATTGTAGCATAAACATTAGGAGATTTTCTATTGAAAAACAAAATTACATCTACTCTTTCAAACATACCACATCACTTTTATTGATTTAGCAAACATGTCAAGAGCCTCTTGCTTCCTATTTACAACACCCATTAAGCATGAACTTAACTAAACATCTAACATCGTTACCCTATCTACTTTAGTCTTGATCCCTAAAGCTTTAAGCTAAACTGGTTTCTTCCAATGATAGCACAGTAACATGTGACCAGTTGTTTCAACACAAGAACAAAATTTGTAGCACATATCATTCACTATATGCCTTCTCATAAGATTGCATTGTGTAGCTACCACATTGTTCAACGCTCTCCATATCAAATGCTTAATTTTTGGTAAGTAGGGACTGTTCCATACCTAATTTCGAATACTTTTGCTAATTTGGTGCTATGATGAGACTTCCATGTTAGCTTATCTTACATTATATCTTATATAGTTGTAAGTTGATCACACACTACATTCCCCGGTCCTTTCATGTAGCCAAACGAGTTTGTCCCTAGTAGTAACAAAGGGAATTGGAATCTCTTTGATAGCTTTGGCTGTCTTATCTTCAAAACACTGTTGTAGTTCATTTACTTTCCAATATTTGTTCTCCACATCAATTAGCTCTAATACAAACATTCTATCATTCACCATGCTAGATTTGAAGGAGGGTTGGAAGCCTCTTAAACTTCGAATCTAGTTATCTAAAGCAACATTGATGGAAAGATCATCACCTACCCATCATAAAGCTCCTTTCAATAGATGACTTTTACCATCTAAATTGCTTGGCTATCCGCAAGAATCTCTAGATCCACTTGTAGCTTACAAAAACAATGTGTTAAGAAAGTAAATACCTTTAAGCATCAATACTTAAAAGGCTTATGCATTTGAATGGATCCTATATGCAAGTTTGGTGAGTAGGGTTGAATTGAAGTCATTTAAGTCCTTGAATCTTAGACCCCCTTTTGACTTCGAGAGTGAAATCTTGTCCTAACTTAGCTAATGGATCTTCCTTTCATTCTTCATTTGGCTTCACTAATATTGAGCTGTCATCATGGAAACCTCCTTACACCACTCAGCTGAAAATTTTAAACAACTCATGGAATGAGTAGAAATTACATTGCAATAGATTTTGGTTGCAAACAATCCTAGTAAGTATCTAGGCTTACCAACCATATGGGGTAGAAACAAGTCTAAAGCCCTTCAGCTCATCAATTGGGAGAAGTTCTTGCTAAAGAAAAGGCTTAACTTCTAAAGATTAATCATTTGACTTGATGCATTGCAGTATTCTTGTAGGATATTCCTCAAAACCTGGACATTTGGAATTGAAGCTCCCACAAAAAGAAAAAAAAATAAAGATTTATCAGCAAAGAGTAAGTGTGATAAGGGTGGACATGCCCTCCTTATAGTCATTACTCCGAGTCTATTCTCAATGACCACTCTTTCTATATTTTGTGATAGTACATCTACTACAAGAATGAACAAATAAGGTGATAGAGGGTCACCCTAGCTAAGGCCTCTAGTGAAGTGCATATGTCTAGCAATTTTTCCATTCACTAAAATCCTATTAAGACATAAAAGTGACACACTTCATTACCCACTTGACCTAAGTTTCATTAAATCTTAGCCTAGATAGAACTGCCCTCAAGAAATCCTAATTAACATGGTCATAGGCTTTGTTTATATCTAATTTAAGAGAACAAAACTTTTTTTGGCTAGGTTGTTTAGTTCTTAAAAAATGAAAAGCCTTATCAGCAATGGTCATATTGTCATGTATAACTCTTCTAGATACAAAAGCACTTTAAGTTTTTGATACTATATCATGCAGGACAGGTTTCAAATGATTGACAAGTACCCTAGCAATAATCTTATAAGTGAAATTATAAAGACTGATGGGACATAAGTGGTTGACTTCTTTAAGTGAAGGGACTTTAAGGATTAGCACAACATTAGTGAGATTAAGAGAGGAAGAAATATTACCTATATTAAAGAAAGATTGGATAGCCTCCACCATAGAGTTACCTACAATGTTCCAATAGCAATAATAAAACACCCTTAAGAAACCATTTGGACTTAGAGCTTTGAGACCCCCCAATTACAATGTTGCTTTCTTTATTTCCTTAGCCATGGTTAAGCTACACAACATGTCATTTATATCACTACCCACAATTGTAAGTACTACTTCTAGTATATTTCCTTAGTTCCTTCTCCTATTTGATTTAAAGAGGCGTGTATACAAGTTGCTAAATGCATTCATGATTTCTTCCTATTCCATCAACCAATTCTCCCCATCTCCTTTTAACCTCAAAATTTTATTTTTCTATTTGTGCATCAAGGTAGATTGATAAAAAAATTTTGTTTTTATATTACCCTCTCTTAGTCAGCTCACCCTTGATCTTTGATGCTAGTACAATTCTTCTTTCTTCCATTGTATCTTGATTCTCCTAATAAGATTCAGCTCTCTCTTCCTATCAAAGCTACCTTGCTTTTATACTTCTAAAAGCTCTCTTTGAGAATGCCTAATTTTTATCTTATTGTTTTGAAATGCCTTTTTACTCCATTTCGTCAACTTCTATCTATATCGCTTTAGCCTATAGCCAAGTGGATAATAATGTCTTGTAGGAAGGTTCCCTTACCATGCAAATACTATTATGTCTATACACCCCTTTGATGTAGTCCACATATTTTAAAACTTAAACCGCTTTTTCCCCCTTCTTGTCCATATGACTTGTGTCTACTATTAGAGCTATGTGATCCGATCTAATCATTTCACTATGCACAACTTAAGTTCTAGGGAATTTTTCTAACCATTCATTAAAGCTTAGGGCTTTATCGGTTATCTCTAAGACAATCCCACCATCCCCTCTTTTATTTGACCAAGTAAACCTAGCTCCTTGAAAGCCCAAGTCATTGAGATTTGCATTCAAAATCATATTATTAAACTGATCCATGAGCTTCGTCTATTGTAGATTACCCCCTTCCTTTTTGTGGTTGAAAATAATTTCATTATTGTCACTAATGTAGAGTTATGATTTTATATTTCCTACCCCAAACTCTTCTAATTATTGCCATAAATTTTTCTTAGCTTGAGAGTCCAAGTTAGCATAAATCGAAAAGACATGAGAGAGTAGAGATCCATCTACTAAATGAACTGATGTTTTAGTGTGATTCTTGGTAAAACTCATTATTTCTACTACTATATCATCTTACCACCAAAGTGCTAAACCACTAGGTAAGCCATTTAGAGGAACATAGAAGGCATTTCCAAATCTCATTCTTTGATGGATGTTTGCCAATGTTTTGGAGTTATTCTTTGTCTCCATTAGAAAAACTATGCTCATATTATGTCTTTAGATGATGATGAGATCCATGATGAGAGCCAAGCCGGAAGAAGAAATGTAGATCCTCTTGAAGTGCCGCCTAGACCGATCACAAGAAATCGAGCAAAACGATTCAAGGAAGTACTTAACGGGTTGATAAAGGTTGTCCATGAAGCTAGAAAGGATTGGAGCAATCATGAAGTTGGAACGGATTGGAGCAACCATAGGAAGATCCTTGCCTTTGTACAAGTTATACTGGACACGGGTTGAAGAGGGCGTGTACTTTCAAGGCACGACCGTGTATGGAGACAAGCAAATCCATAGAAAGATACACGACCAGAAGTACACGGTCATGTATGTGACCGGAATGTGCACAGAAAAGTACACGATCAAAGTACACGGTCGTGTACACGGCCGTGTATATTGCCAGAAGTTGTACAGAAAGGTACACGGCCAAAGTACACGGTCGTGTACACGGCCATGTATCCCCTGCCGGCCAGCTTGTTCTGTTTTCGTGTTTTTATGCCACTTATCTAAACTACGTCGTTTTGGACTTGTTTTACACGACTTGTAACCCTAGTATAAAAGCTCCTAGGGTTTAGAACAAAAGAGAAAATACATCTTTGAACATTAAACACTTTTGAGAGGCCCTCTCTTGGTTCTTCAAGAACTAAATCGAACTTATTGGATTGATTTCCGTGGCGTTCATCCCGACTTATCAATCGGTCTTTCATCCCGATTGTGGCGTCTTCGTTTTTATACCAAGGTTCTTGTCTCGCTTATAGACAACAGGTCGCGGCTTCCACTTTAGGTGTTTGGGTGTCTTAGGCAACAAATTTCCGAACGTATTGGTATTGGGTTTCGTCACGGGTTGGTGTGGTTCGTATCAGTTTGGTATCAGAGCTTAGGCTTGTCAAAACATCAAGTTCGATTGAGGAAGGTAATATCAAAAACCCTAACTCCAATCATTCATATCAATTATCGTATTCAATTTTGTAGTATTGATTGTCTTTTGATAGTGTAATATCGACTAGGCGATTGTTAAAAAAAAAAAAATCACGACAAAAAAAAAGGAAGAGAAAAGAAAAGAAAAGAAAAACATGATCTAGAGCAACAACCAAGACAAAAAAAAAAAATTCGGATAGAAAAATAGAGGGAAAATTTACGAACCCTAGAGTTGTTTTGAATTCTACGGAAGGAAATTGGTGTAGTTCGGGTTAGTTCCAAGAGAATTGAGAAGAGGAAGTTGGCGAGTTGATATCATCATTATTTGTGAGAATACACGAGTGACTGTGTGATATCATCATTTGAGTGAAACATGTAAGGGAGTGTATCGTGAGGTTTAATTTTATATATATTTGTGTCAGTACTAATCTTTTCTACAGGAACTATGTCGAGACAACATTCTCCGGAAGGTGAGAGGGGAAGGTTTGATGCTAGGTTAGTAATTGAGGCGTTGAGGGGAGAAATGAAGAGGATGTTCCAAGAAGGAATGGAACAAATTCATGAGATGGTGGAGCAAAGACTAGAGCAATCCACAAACATATTCCAAGGGCGTAAGAGGGAGAGTCGTTCTAGGAGGTACCGAGGGGTGGAGATGAAATGTCGAATGATGATTTTGATGAGCCTTCTGTCGGGAGTTAGAGGATATAGTGGTCGGAATAGAGGAACTAGGGATTGGGAAGATAGAGGAGATAGGAATAGAGAGGATGATCAATTGAGTAGCATAAAGATGAAGATTCCTCCTTTCCAAGGGAAGAATGATCCCGAGGCGTACTTAGAGTGGGAGAAAAAGGTGGAGATGGTGTTTGATTGTCACAACTATAGTGGGAGAAAGAAAGTAAAACTTGCTACCATTGAATTTTCGGATTATGCTATAGTGTGGTGGGATCAATTAATGTTGAATAGAAGGAGGAGTGGCGAACCACCTATTGAGTCTTGGGAAGAGATGAAAAGAGTGATGAAGAAGCGGTTTGTACCTGCGTATTACTATCGTGAATTGCACAACAAGTTGCAAACTCTAAGGCAAGGAAGCCGAAGTGTAGATGAATATTTCAAGGAGATGGAAGTCACTATGATTAGGGAGAATGTAGAGGAGGATAGAGAGGCTACATTGGCTAGATTTCTTACGGGGTTGAATAGAGAAATCCAAAATGTTGTTGACTTGCAACATTATGTAGAATTGGAGGATATGGTCCACATGGCTATAAAATTTGAGAACCAGCACAAGACGAGAGGTAGTAGTAATGCATGGTTGCAACAGGGTAATGGTTCATCCACTTGGAAGACTAATCAATGGAAGAAAGAAGAAAAGGCTTTACCCACCAAACTAAAAGGGGAGCTGAGGCAAGCGGGTTCTATTCCTGGTAATCAAGGTAACCCTGAATGTTCTACTTGTAGAAATCGTGACATTAGATGTTTTAAATGTCAAGGTAGAGGCCATATTGCTAGTCAATGTCCAAATAGGCGTGTGATGATTTTGCGTGATTAAGGAGAGTATGAGATTGAGGGGGATAGTGAAGAAGAGGATATGCCTCCATTAGAGGATGCTAGTGATGATGAGGAGCCTACAATGGGAAGGCTAGTGGCAGTAGTGAAGAGAGCTTTAGGTGAAGGAAGAAGAGGAGGTGCAAAGGGAGAATATATTTCATACTAGATGTTATCTAGGAGATCACATTTGTAGTTTGATTATTGATGGGGGAAGTTGCACCAATGTAGTGAGTAATTTTATTGTTGAGAGGCTGGGGCTCAAAACTGTTAGACACCCTAGTCCATATAAATTGCAGTGGTTGAATGATAGTGGTGAGACTAAGGTGAGTAAGCAAGCCTTGATTGGGTTTCGCATTGGTAGGTATGAGGATGAGGTGTTATGTGATGTAGTGCCAATGCAAGCATGTCATGTGTTGTTTGGGAGGCCATGGCAATTTGATAGGAAGGTTGTGCATGATGGCTTTTCTAACAAGTATACGCTTGTTAACCAAGGGAAGAGCTTTAATCTTAAACCTTTAACACCTAAACAAGTGTATGAGGACCAGTTGCAGCTACAACAGTCTTTTGCAAAACATAAGGTGAGTGAAAAGCAGAGTGAGAGTGAGAGAGCAAAAGATAATGAGAAGAAAAAGGAATATAAGAGTCACGATCAAAAGGAAAAGGAGAGGAAGGCTGGAAAGAGTGTGAGAGGCCAAGTTGAAGGGGGATCAACTTTGGTGGTGAGTGAAAAAGAGAGGGCAGCCTTGCAAAAGGAGAGTTGTGTGGCAAGAGCAAGTGTAGTAAGGAGAGCGTTAGTGATGGGGCAACCTATGTTGTTGCT
This sequence comes from Laguncularia racemosa, assembly GCA_037954665.1. NCBI lineage: Eukaryota > Viridiplantae > Streptophyta > Magnoliopsida > Myrtales > Combretaceae > Laguncularia > Laguncularia racemosa. Next base: position 37,998 of record JBBMOL010000552.1, read on the forward strand.
GGTTTTTAAGGAAACATGTTTGACTACTAACGACTTATCTAACTCTTTGCCTAGTGTGGTTGTGTCTCTTGTGCAGGACTTTGAAGATGTCTTTCTTAAGGAGATTCCAAAGGGATTACCACCTATTCGTGGTATTGAGCACCAGATTGATCTTGTACTCGGAGCATCGATTCCAAACAAGCCAGCTTACAGGAGCAATCCGGAGGAGACAAAGGAACTCCAAAGGCAGGTCGATGAATTAATGGAGAAGGGGTACGTGAGAGAGAGCATGAGTCCATGTGCAGTGCCTGTGATTTTGGTGCCTAAGAAGGATGGGACATGGAGAATGTGTGTTGATTGCCGCGCCATCAACAACCTTACGGTAAAGTATCGTCATCCTATTCCTTGTTTAAATGACTTCTTAGATTGGTTATATGAGTATAGTGTCATTCCTCGTGAGCCATGGATAAACATTTCCATAGATTTTGTGTTAGGATTATCTAGGCCTAGGCATGGTCGAGATTCTAATTTTGTGGTTGTGGATACGATTTTTAAAATGGTTCATTTCATTCCTTGTCATAAAACTAATGATGTTATACACATTGTTGATTTGTTCTTTAGAGAGGTAGTGCGTCTGCATGGTATACCTAGTAGCATTGTTAGTGATCGGGATGTAAAGATTTCGAGTCATTGTTGGAGAGTATTGTGGGAAAAGTGGGGAACTAAACTAATGTTTTCAATTATCTGTCACCCATAAACTGATGGGCAAATTGAGGTGGTTAACAGGACTTTAATTCAATTGTTAGGGGTAATCATAGAGAAGAACATTAGGACTTGGAAGGATTGCCTACCATTTGTGGAGTTTGCATGTAATAGGGCTTTAAATAGCATTATTCATTGTTCACCATTTGAGATTGTGTGTAGTTTTAACCCACTAGATCCTATTTATATCTTACCATTGCAACCTAACAAGTTTGTGAGTTTTGAAGCTGATTCTAAGACAAATTTCTTAAGAAGGCTAAACATTGAGCGAAGAACTGAGCAGTATGTGAAACAAGCCAACAAGGGTGGTCGACAAGCTGTTTTTGAACCTGGAGATTGGATTTGGGTTCACATGCATAAAGAGCGGATTCTCGTACAGTGTAGATCTAAAATACCTCCTAGAGGCGATGGACCAATTCAAAGTCTTGAGCGCATAAATGATAATGCATATAAGAAAGATCTACCAGGTGAGTATCCAGTAAGTGTCATGTTTAATGTTACTGATCTAAGTCCATTTGATGCAGGCAATGATTTGAGGACAAATCCTTTTCAAGAGGAGGGGAATGATGAGATCCATGATGAGAGCCAAGCCGGAAGAAGAAATGTGGATCCTCTTGAAGTGCCGCTTGGACCGATCACAAGAAATCGAGAAAAACGATTCAAGGAAGCACTTAACGGGTTGATAAAGGTTGTCCATGAAGCCGGAAAGGATTGGAGCAATCATGAAGTTGGAACGGATTGGAACAACCATGGGAAGATCCTTGCCTTTGTACAAGTTATACTGGACACGGGTTGAAGAGGGCGTGTACTTTCAAGGCACGGCCGTGTATGGAGACAAGCAAATCCATAGAAAGATACACGACCAGAAGTACACAGTCGTGTATGTGACCGGAATGTGCACAGAAAAGTACATGGTCAAAGTACACAGTCGTGTACACGGCCATGTATATTGCCAGAAGTTGTACAGAAAGGTACACGGCCAAAGTACACGGTCGTGTACACGGCCGTGTATCCCCTGCCGGCCAGCTTGTTCTGTTTTCGCGTTTTTATGCCACTTATCTAAACTACGTCGTTTTGGACTTGTTTTACACGAATTGTAACCCTAGTATAAAAGCTCCTAGGGTTTAGAACAAAAGAGAAAATACATCTTTGAACATTAAACACTTTTGAGAGGCACCTCTCTTGGTTCTTCAAGAACTAAATCGAACTTATCGGATTGATTTTCGTGGCGTTCATCCTAACTTATCAATCGGTCTTTCATCCCGATTGTGGCGTCTTCGTTTTTATACCAAGGTTCTTGTCTCGCTTATAGACAACGGGTCGCGGTTTCCACTTTAGGTGTTTGGGCGTCTTAGGCAACGAATTTCCAAACGTATTGGTATTGGGTTTCGTCACGGGTTGGCGTGGTTCGTATCAGATGAGGTCTTGAAGATGTTGAATTGTCAGGAGGGCCCCACACCTCGATAGCTCTAACTTATGACAATCATGGCTTTTGTGTGGCTAATTTTGGCCAACCACCATAGCCATTATGGGAACCTTCAGCAATTTAAATGAGAATGTAATTAAGCCTTCTCGAGAGATAAACTCATAGGATGATATGGAGTTTTAACCTTTTGTGACCTTGTCTGCACTTTCCTAAGCTTTCTTCCTCTTTTGATCAGGGACTTCTTTTGCTTAGGTTGTATTATAGGAATTAGATTCTCCAATTTCACCTGTTTTGGTGGCCCAGATAAAGACTCTTTGACTATCCTTTTAATTACAAGTGATTGTATGGTAGGAATGAGATAGGTGGGAGAGGATTTAGTTTTAGGTGGAGGATTTGAGGATATAGGGGAGGGAACTTGGAAATTCCACAATGTAGTGATTTACAGTTGTGTGTGAGTTGTGAGGGTTGTTGATAGCTAGGTTTTGATTAGGCACCGAGGGGGGGGGTGGGGGGGTGGCGTTTGGTAAATGTAGAGTTTAAATTTGTGTAAACTCTCCTATGATCAACATTATAGCTGTACAACTTCGATTTCATGGGGCCGGTTATCTCATCTTGTTCATCAAACAAAGATGTTGGTTGTATGGTTAGTGTAAAGGTTGAAGTATCTTAGAAGTTATGTGGTTAAGGTGGAGTAAACTTAGATGAGGATGAGGATTTTGTATAAGGGTTACCTTGCTAATTGGATATGTTTCTCTTAAAAGGAGGTATATAAGGTGTTTATGGAGAGAAACTCACAGGGTGGGAAGAAGGAGCTTCCTTAAATGATCTAGACCTATATAGGCCTCTTGGAGCAAAAAGATGCATAATGGGCTAAACTCACTAGATGTTGCATCCATAGAAGAAGACTGAGTCGGTGAAGCATTACCAGTTGAACCCTCTCCATCATTGACCAACTTGATCGCATTAGCTCTTAACTAGGAGCTAAATTTGAGGTTATCACCTTTGTCACTACGTTCTATTGTTGGGTGACCTAATCTTCTACATTTGAAGCAAATGTCAGGCGACTTTTCATAATCGAAGTTTACTTGGTACCTTTTTTATCTATTTTAACTCACCCAGGTACTGGCCTTCATAGGTTAACTCCAATCTAGATTGACCTTCACCGTTAAGAACCCTCTTAGTGTGTCTCCTTTAAGTTGTACTAGTTTTGTTTTAATTACCTCTCCTTCATAAGCCCCTAATTTAGCAGCATTGTTATCGGTAATTTGGTTAAGCTTTAATCCATGCATTTGCACCTAAAAAGGACATTTACTCAACTCTACATCTTCAATATTTTGATGGGACTCATAAATATTAAGAACCAAGTGCTTTCCTATAAATGACCATGGACCATCTCTAATAAGTCCTGACACTTGCTGCTTATCCCCTAAAAGAGCACACATATAAGTTCAATCTTGTTGGCTTGGTTTCATATTTTCCATAAATCTTGCACACTTTCTTCATTGTTTTCATTTTGACTAGAAATCACCTTGCAAGTCATTACCACCTTATTTGGAAGTAACCTTAGTTTAGATGTCCAAATTCACAACGCTAGATGTTCTATCAACACCCTCACTAAAACGAGTTTAGGTATCAAAATAGAGTACATAAAGCTAAGAGGAAGAAGACAAGGGATAGATACTAGAAAAGTAAAAGGAAACCATAAAAATGGGAGAAGAAGAATAACAATTAAAGAAAGGGCAAATTTCAAAAAAAGGGATAACATGGCACATGTGGAGGGTTGAAAATGTTATATAAATATATTGGGCTAAACCCATTAATTATTTGGCTTGACTCATTGGGCTAGGTGATAGGGCCTAGTGATTTCGGTTTAAGTATTAGGATGACTAAGAGAGAATTGGCTTGGTGGGCTTGGAACAAGGATCATTGGATTAATTGTCCACATCCAATCTTTCTCAGGTAGGCCTATGCACTTATGAGAAGGGCTATTAGCCTTGGGCCTATATCAAACTCATTAAGATAACCCTATAATGAGTAGACTCCATCTTATCTATTGATCACTAAGGTGATTTAACGGATGTCATTAGGCTCAAAAGTTTATAAATACTTAGCCATTCCTCATTATTAGGGATTATCTATATTCTAGAGATTAGAGAAAAGGTGTTCTATTAAGATTTCCTTACTCTTAAAGATGAAATAAGAGTTTAGGAAAAGAATAATCCCCATTGCCCAAGAACTACAATGCTGATACTTGAGATCCCCTTAACTCCCTTATCCGTCACTTGTACACTCGAGACTCTTGAGATTGCTTATTCTTCCTCCTTACCACTCTTTCCTTAATCATCCTATCACGTGCTATCTTCACATCACTTCTCTAAAGTCATGTATAGTGTGGTACTCACGTGACTACTCTTACCAAAGCCCCCTTTCTACATTTTGGCGACTCCACTAGGGAATAGAGATAAGTGATAAAAGAGTAACGACACCTTCTAGGAATAAAGGACCATCTGATAATACTTCTCAAGAACATGGTCTTAACACCGAACTAACAAAGTAGAACTTGCCTCAAATACCATAGAATACTAGTTAGGGCAATTTGCAGCTTGAGGCTTTGATAAACCCTACACAAATGACATAGACTATGCATGAGAACACAAGAGCTTTGAATCAACTCATGACCATGCTTGCTCCACCTATCATAGGTTAACTACCATTGTTTACATGCAACAAGGTGTGGCTCTGCTAAACACTAGCATTGCTATGCAGTAAGGTACCGTCTATGCAACTCCATCACATGCAGTTCCTCTAACTAATCCCCTCACCGATGAAGAGAACATTCTTTAGGAACAAACCCGTTTACTAGATGTACCCCTTCTCAATGCTCTTAGCGATTCTAGTTGTTAACCTATCCCTACACCCACTTCTATAGTATCTGCTCCAAGGACTTCCTTTATAATGAATAAAGACTTTGACATATACTTAAAAAAATATATATAAGCAAAGTTAATCATAGGAGTGCCAGAGTTAAGACTCCCTTATCATCAGCACATTGTTGAAAAACCCTACCCTAAGGATTATGTTAGTCCTAAGTTCATCTTATTCAATGGTAAGAAAGGCAGTGCCAAAGAACATTTACACAAGTTTATCAAGACCTTGGAAGTATGCAGGCTAGATGATGACTTGAAGCTTAAATAATTCTCCAAGTCGCTAACAAAAAAGGCATATACCTAAGATGTCAATCTCCTTACAAGTTTAATCAATTCATGGGGGCCTATATATAAGCTATTCCTAGAGAAATTCTTCTCTACCTAAGAAGGGGTCACAATAACAGATATGAGAAGAACATGACAAAACCTAAAGGAAGACTTAATGGATTATAAGAAGTGCTTCAAATAGTATACCTTAGACATTCAAGATGTATGTGACAAGAGAGAGTTAGTGAAGATATGTATCTAAAGGATGTTCACCAAGTATATGGTCCACTTGGAGAATCTCAACTTAAGTTCCTTCCCTACACTCATTGAGACAACGAGAAGAACTAACAAATTTGTTACAATGCAACGAGAAGAAAATGAAAGATTTGGGAAATAAGCAACATTTGCTAGCTCGGCCTAAGTTGAGACTTTTAAAGATAATAAGAAACCAAGAAATGATAGATCATGAAGCTTTGCATCAGCTCTTTCTTTCCCATGCCCAATGGGAAAGGTACATGCTCTACTTGACCAATGGTTATGAGATGGGAATATTAAGCTCCTAAGGGTGGAGAATTTACCGACACAAAATGAGAAGAATGATCACAACTTTGCAGATATCATAGGATCATAGGTCACCCTACAAAAGAGTATTGGACTATGAAGAAGATTTTTTAATGACAGGGTGCATAATGGAGAACTTGTCATAAAAAATAACGATGTTCGTAATAATCCACTTCCTACACACAATAATTAGTGGGGTATTGCAAATGTGTCATCCACAATCCTAGAATCAAAGAGGAAAATATGTTAAATACCAAGACATGTAACGACCAAGAGGTTTCAATTGGAAATGATGAAGGCACATGCCCGTTAGTGGCTGCTGCCCTAATGAAGATGATTAATTTTAGAAATTTTTTTGACTTGCTAGGATTTAATGAGGATGCACAACTTGCAGCAACAATTGTACTTACCTAAATCACTAAGAGACAATATGGGGAGTGTAATTCAACACAACCTATACAAAGAATGTGATAATTTTTATAGACGTAGACATGTGTGCTAAGAATCCTAATCGTAACCATCCTCTTTATGTGGAAAGCATGCTTAATGGGCATCCCATTAAGTAGATATTCATAGACAATGGCTCATCTATAAATATAATGACAGTGTCTACATTTAAGGTTACAAGGATAGACAACCGGTGCCTAGTAAGATAACCTATTATGTGAATAGTTTCATTGATGTGTCTATAGACACAGTAGGGTATGTTAATGTCGGCTTTAAAGTTGGCCCTATATAAGGCTTTACATGGTTCCATGTGATTATCGCACCCATATCCTACCATCAAATGGTTAGAAGGAAGTGGTTGCATGATCACAATCTCGTTCCCTTAACATGATACTAGTGCATTAAGAGCCATTAGAAAGGGAAAGACATTCACCAAAGCCGCATTCTTTGATGAGTACGCTAAAGAGGGGGAGATTACTATTGTAAAACCCTCTAGCACACTATTACTCTCTTAGGAAGAGACTCAAGGGAAGTACTAGAAAAAAGAAGAGAATGTAAGGCTCCTACGAGGTTATGAAAAGCAAAAAAGAAATAATGGAGTAGAAAGTTTCATTAGTGAATGTAAACACCTCATTTTTGCCCTAAGAATCAATAATAATCAATTTCTAATTTTTTTTCCAATTTTTCTCTAATTTAGCAAAAATAATAAAAATATTCAAAAAATAAAAATAAATAGGAAAACACATCAATTTTGAAAAATGATTTTAGAAATGGCAATAATAAAGGATAAATAATTTTTTAAAATTTTTGAAATTTCAAAAAATACAAAAAAAATGAAAAATTGCATCGCATATGTACAATTTACGATGTAAAGAAAATCAGGAAATTGGGCCAGCTCAGTTAGCTCGTGTGTGCACCTAAGAATGTATGGAGGGTCTAAGGTCGCGAGTTCGAATCTCCCCCCGAGCACTCTGTGCAATTTTTTTTCCTTTCACCTGGAGTTGCCACGTGGCAGCGTGTGATTGGCCGAGGGAAGTCACGCGTGTCGCGCGTGATTATCTTCTTCACCCGAACGGACGCGAGAGAAAGCCGGAGCAGGTCCGACGAAGGCGGAATCGACCATTTTTACTCAAATCTTTTGGATTGCTATCAAGATAAAGCCAAATCTATCAGATAAATAAAAAAAAAAACAAGAGATCAACATCAAATCGCCGGGATAAAACCAAATCTAAAAAACGAAAAAATATGGGTTTATCCAAATCGCCGGATTTGAGCTTATCCGGAGGAGTTTGCAAGCGCCTATAAATAGAGGAGGAGGGGAGGAAGCCAAAACACAGATCAAAAGTGAGAGAAAGTGAGAGAAAAGAGTGAATCGGAGACCACCAGAGGAAATCGAAGCCGCAACCGCCGATCGAAGCTGAGCAACCACCAAGAGGCGTTTTTGGAGCAAACCACCACCACCATTGGATTCCTCACCCTCGATAACCTAGGATTCGACACCTCACCCGCTGCAAAAGGCCGTCGGAACGCCGTCAATGAGCACTCCCCGCCGCCGTGTTCGACCGATCCGACCCGACCCGTGCACTGACCCGGATCAAGGTAAGTCGGATTTTCCGGATTTTTTGATTTTTTTTATTTTTATTTTGTTTATTTATTTAGATTATCTTCATTTATTTATTTATTTGTTTGTCAGTTATTTATTTATTTACTTATGTATTAGTTATATTTCAATAAATAGAAAAATGCTAGGAATTAGATTTTTTTAGGATTTAATAATAATAAAAAATAATAATATAATAAAAAAATAATAATAACAAAAATTTAGAAAAATAATAAAAATATTATAAGAATAATAACAAAACTTTAGATTTCAAAATAGGATAGATAATAACTTAGGATAAAATTTTTAACAAAAATTATAAAAATCAATAAAAAATAATAAAAATCATAAAACCATAAAAATCATGCAAACTAAGAAAAATTATAAAAAATTGTAGAAGAATAAAAAAAAACATAGAAATGATAAAAAATCATAAAAATGATAAAAAAAAATCATAAAAATTACAAAAAATCATAAAAAAATAATATAAAAATTCAAAAATTATAAAAATGAGTTTTCTCACTTAGAAAAATCATTTTCTTCAAATAAATCCAAAATTGATGTTTTCCCTTCAAATCATTTTCAAAAATAAGATTAAAGCTTAGGCTCAGATTTTTAGAAAAAAAAAATCCTAAAATGGTAAAAAACATAAATCAAAAGAGATTTCAAAAAATTAAAACTCATAAACATACTAAAAGTTTTCAGGAAAAGCGAACTACGGCTTATTTGATCCTGAATAGTAGGTACGTAGGCGCTCATTTGGGTCAACCCATAAAATGAAATAAAAAATCATTTTTTCAAATAACTCATTCAAAAACACAAAGCAACAGAAACAAACTAAAAGACATTTCTAGATAGAAATAATTTTAGGAGATTAGGTGGTAACCGTAAGGTTTTAAAAGGTTAGCCTCTGAACTTAGAAACTCTGGTTTTCCTTTTCCTCTTTTCACCAAAAACGAGAAGAGGAAATCACGACGACTAGTGGTCTAAATTAAGACTAATCCGCTCCTTTAGTCTTAATTCAATCTTTCCCAACAACAGTTGGGTGGCGACTCCAAAATTAAACGAAGTTCCTAACTCAAGTCGATGATCTATATTAGATGAGCATAGGGTCTAGTCTAGATCGGGTTAGGAATGGGAAAATTAAAAAATTAGATTCGACAGGATGGCGACTCCACTGGGGACCCATGCCAGTAGGCTAGCCACCTGAATCTCTTCGAATTGTTCTCTTAAAGAAATGTCTTTCAATTATTATTCTGTTGCTAACTTTTCAGGGATTAGCTAAGTTTAGTTTTCCTTACTTTGCGGTCTGCATGCATGTATATGTTTGTGTAAATAGATGCGGTCGAACCCGGACCGTCCTAGAACCCTAAGATGGGGAGCCATTGTGTAGGTTTCGGGCGAAGTGAGTTGATCACCGTTCGGGACCGATTAGGCTACCCTACCCAATGCTTCGATATGGCCTGAGATCCATTTCTCCGAGAATGCGGGAGGCCATAGAGCTTGGGGACCAGTTAGAACCAACCTATTTGCATACATAACATTATAGGTTGACAATTGACGATAATGTAATATTTGTTGTTTTGTTCATGGAGTTCGGATCTATTTCCCTGTAATATTTTCATAGTTCTGGTTGTAATTAGGAAATTTCTTGTTGTAATAGATGGCTAGTACCGCAGTTGACCGCCTCCTCCGCAAAGAGATTCGGGTGTACAAACCTTTGGACCCAAAGTTGGTGCTGGACCATTGGTTTACCTTGTACAATCCGGATGGAGGTATACTTTGAAGCTGCAGATTATAAGAAAGACATCTGGAAAGGACGATTCAAGGAATCTGACCAAAGGAACAAAGCCTTGGAAGCCCAGTTGGAGAAGACCAAGGCCAGAGTCGAAGAACTAGAAGCCGTCATCAACGGGAAGCTTGAGCCTCCACAGCAGAAGACCAAAAGAGCTAGGAAATAGATCATCATTTGTAATCTTTTATTTTTCTTTTGGACTCCAAAATTTCCAATATTAATAAAAGTAAAAGTTTCAATATTACATCGTTAATCAATTGTCAACCCTTTTTACTTTTTTAAGCATCCGTGTGACACATGCATAGCATTTTGCGTACATTACACTAAAGAAAAAAAAAAACAAAATGCGCGCCAGGTATCAAGACAGCTCCCAAGCAACCGAACCCTTCTAGAAGCCTAATTCGCACACGTTCAAGAACAAAAATGGCCAACAGTAGCGACAACCGCAACAACACAAAAGCTGAAGCTGCCTCGGACTCCAGGATCGTATCCCTAGAACAAACAGTCCAACAATTAGTTTCCCAGGTCCACCTCCTAACTAAAAGCATCGGCCTCCTTCGCACCACTTAGCTAACCCAAGAAGAACATTCAGGGGCCAGGAAAGGGAAAGCAGTGGAGGGACAGCCTCCGGAGTATGAAGAGATCAATTCCCACCTTAACCCGGCCTTTAAATATGAGCCGAAGATCAACTAGGGGCCAACCTCTGATGACCTGAAAAGAGAGATGGAAGAGAGACAGAAGGAGATGGAGAAGAGACTCTTCCAGCAGCTCCATGATAAGATGAAAACAATCGAGGGTCCTGATGGTTTCAAGTAGGCCGGGATCACTAGTCTGCCAGTATACAGGGAAGAGGTATACCCTGAGAAGTTCAAGACCCCAGAGTTTGAAAAATACGATGGGATCGGGTGCCCCAAAATGCATACCAGGCTATATGCCCGAAAGATGAGCAAGTATGCTCAATACGACCAACTCATGATCCAGACCTTCCAAGACAGCCTCACAGGCCCTGCATTAATTTGGTACGCCCACCTGGACTTCAACAGTGTCAACACTTGGGAAAAGCTAGCCCGGGCGTTTTATGACCAGTACAAGTTCAATATTGAAGTCGCCCCATCTGTGATTGATCTGGGAGGTCTACGGAAAAGACATACTGAGCCATTTAAGGAATATGCTCAGCACTGGAGAGCCCAGGCCGCCAGAGTAGCAATCCTAATCTCTGAGAAGGAGTTGACATCCATATTTGTCAACACCCTAGACAAGACCTACTTTTCACATCTGGTAGGCCAGACCTCATCCAGTTTTGCAAAGGTGGTAGTTGCAGGATGTCGGATTGAAAATGCCATCACCACCGGCAGACTCCAAACAATGGATCCTCCCAAGGTTACACCAACAGAAAGGCCCTTAGGGGGAAATAGAGCTAAGGAGTCTATCGTCAGCACAGTCCATTCTGGTAAGGTAGAAAAAGCTGGGACTCGTATGACATTCCAGACAATGAGTACCTCAGCCCAATAATCCACGACAGGTCATACCCAGGCCGCTAGGGTCCCAAGGCAGTTCACTCCAATCCCCATACCGCTCAGTCAAGTCTTTGCTCGGTTGAGGGCATACAACTTGATTAGTTTCGAGATCCCCAACAACCGGTACAAGCCCAAGAATTTCGACTCAAGCCTCAAATGTGACTACCATATAGGTTAGGAGGGGCATTCTACAGATAGGTGCTGGAGGCTCCGGCACAAGATCCAAGACTTAATCGATGCAGGAATCATACAGCTGGATTTTGTGAACACCCCAGCACCCAATGTCAATACCAACCCACTGCCCAATCATAAGCCCACCATTAACATGATCACATCTGAGGAGTCAACTCCTAAGGAAGCCCCTAAGCAGAAGACGACGGACCAACAAAAGAAGCACCAAAAGCACACATTAAAAGAAGATGGTTAGTCGGAGACCCAACAGTTGGCACTTTGGGAGAATCATACGGGAGGTTCAAATACTTGGTAAACTATTCTTACACCCCAACTGAGTATGGGCCGCCTAGCGGATGGGGGCCAGAGTTTGAGAAAGAGGACAACTCGCCGAAGGAAGAGAAGAAGACTATAAACATGATCAATGAAGTGAACGTGGTGACCAGCAAGGAGGGCCTTCAGTTTAAAGAGGGGCAGCAAGGGACGTTTGGACTAGGGTACGTTCCCACAGCCGAGGAAGAAGCACAAGCAAGAGGTGTCAAAGGCACAATGAAGGGGAAGCCGATCGACACCCAGATGTGCATCCCACCTCTCCAACAATCTTTCCGAAAGGCAAATATCGTCCAAGAGCTTCGGATAAACGAAGGTGACGCCAGCAAAGGGAAACCAACCCCCTGCACGTCCAACCAACATCCGGCTCTGAATAATTGGTTTTGTTATCCTATCAATAGCTTTAGATCTCCTACCATCGAACATCAGGGATATTTCGCGCAGGTAGAAAATAAAAACGCTGATATCGTTTCCAACGCTGCTGGGTCAGTTGTTGAAGGCGATATCCTCGACCACGAAATAATACAAGAAAATTGGCAAAAACATGAACAAAGCGAAATTTCGATCGACGAGCCGGTGGAGACAGTAAATCTAGGAAGCATGGAAAACCCTAAAAACCCTAAAATCGGGACCGGTTTGAGTGCCGAGCAAAAATGTGAGATAACCGAGCTATTAACAGAATACGTGGATGTGTTTGCCTGGTCATATGGTGACATGCCAGGACTAGCCCAATCAATAGTAGTTCATAGGCTTCCCACAAGGGAAGATTTCAAACCTAAAAAACAAAAACTGAGAAAATTTAGGCCTGACATCTTGCTAAAGATTAAGGAGGAAGTCAAGAAACTGCTAGAAGTAGGGTTCATCGAAGTATCCAACTACCCAGAATGGGTAGCAAATATAGTCCCTGTTATGAAAAAGAACGGAAAAGTACGCATAAGCGTAGACTTCCGGAACTTAAACCAAGCTACGCCAAAGGATAACTTCCCCCTACCTCACATTGATGTTCTAGTAGACAACACTGCGGGAAACCATCTTTTCTCATTCATGGACGGTTTCTCAGGATATAATCAAATAAAAATGGCTGAAGAAGATAAAACCAAAACGACTTTCATCACAACATGGGGAACTTTCTGTTACAAAGTCATGCCCTTCGGTTTGAAAAACGCCGGGGCAACGTATCAGAGGGCCATGGTCGCGATACTTCATGACATGATGCATCGAGAGGTTGAAGTATATGTCGACGACATGATAGCCAAATCTAAAGAAGGAGAAAGCCATATAGATATCCTGAGGAAATTGTTTAAGCGACTGAGAAAATTTCAACTCAAGTTAAACCTAGAGAAATGTACTTTCGGGGTCACAACGGGGAAATTGTTGGGGTTTGTCATAAGCCAGGAAGGCATTGAAATCAACCCTGACAAGGTAAAGTCTATATTAGAGTTACCTTCCCCACGCTCCGTTAAAGAAGTAAGAAGCTTGTTGGGAAGATTAAATTATATAGCTTGTTTTATCTCACAACTCACTGACAAATGCCGACCACTTTTCCGTCTGTTGAAGAAGAATGCCACAATAGAATGGGACGACGAATGCGAAGAAGCATTCAGGATGATTAAAGACTATCTTATAAAACCTCCGGTCTTGATAGTCCCGAAGCAAGGGAAGCCCTTATTCTTATACCTTACTATACTCCCTCAAATCCATGGGATATGTATTGGGGCAGAAAGATGACGAGGGAAGGGAGCGTTTCATATATTACTTGAGCAAGAAGTTCACAGATGGGGAACAGAGGTACTCAGAGGTGGAGAAGACTTGTTGTGCTCTAATTTGGGTCATGCATCGACTAAGGTAATACACCCTTTACTATCATATTGAGCTGCTGACAAGACATGATCCTTTGAAATACTTGGCAGAGAAACCAGCTTTGATAGAGAGAATCTCTAAATGGCAAATGCTCCTATCCGAGTTTGACATTACATACATAAATCAGAACTCGATGAAAGGGCAAGCCTTAGCCAACCAATTGGCGAAACACCCTGTCGAGATAGATTCCCAAGAAACACAGGCCCAATTTCTGGACGAAAATATATTAATAGTGGAAGATATGCCGGTAGAAGACTTTGGGATGGAGCAGAACCCGAAATGGAAACTGTTTTTCGATGGAGCTGCCAATGTATTTGGTTGCGGGATCGGGGCAGTGTTGATATCCCCAGACGGCACTCAATTCCCTGCAGCGACAAGACTTACATTTCCCTATACCAATAATATCGCAGAATATGAAGCGTGTATTCTTGGCCTCAAAATGGCCTGTCAAATGGAAATCCATGAATTAGAAGTATACGGGGACTCGTCGCTTATCATACTACAGACAAGAGGGGAATACAAGACTAAAGACCCCAAACTGGTACCATATCATCAACACTTGACAGAGCTAATTGAAGGATTCAAGGCAATCACTTTCACATACATCCCGAGAACTCAGAATCAGTTTGCAGATGCACTAGCCACACTAGCATCTATGATCCAGATAACAGGGGGAGCCGAAGTTCAACCGATGAAAATAGACATCGGAAGTCGGCTCGCCTACTATTTAACCATTGAAAAAAATACAAGATGACAAGCCCTGGTATCACGACATCAAGACCTTCCTCCAAGAAAGTAAATACCCTGAAATGGCTAGCAAGAATGACCAAAGAACACTCAGAAGGTTAGCAAGCCATTTCTTACTAAGTGGGTCTGTACTCTACAAAAGATCATCTGATGCCACCTTGTTGAGATGTGTGGACAAAAATGAAGCATGCGAACTGATGAAGGAAGTACATGAAGGAGTATGTGGACCTCATATGAATGGCTACATGTTGGCCCGAAAAATCATGAGGTTAGGATATTATTGGTTGACCATGGAATCTGATTGCATAAAATATGTTAAGCACTATCATCTGTGTAAAGTCTACGCAAACCGAATAAATGCTCCGCCCAACGAGCTACACCTGTTATCAGCACCATGGCCTTTCTCCATGTGGGGAATCGACATAATAGGCCCAATCACTCCGACAGCATCCAACGGCCACAGATTCATACTGGTAGCGATTGATTACTTCACCAAATGGGTAGAAGCTTCGTCATATACCAATGTCATGAAAGGGGTAATAGTCCGCTTCTTGAAAAGGGACATAATAGCCTGATATGGAGTTCTTGAGTCCATCATCACTGACAACGGTACCAATCTTAATAACAAATCGATGACAGGTTTATGTCAACAATTCCGCATAAACCATAGAAATCCAACTGCCTACCGACCTCAGATGAATGGGGCAGTAGAAGCAGCTAACAAGAATATCAAGAAGATCAACGAGAAAATGACAACCACTTACAAAGATTGGCACGAAATGTTACCGTTTGCTCTCATGGCTTATAGGACTTCAATAAGAACATCTACTGGAGCTACCCCATATTCGTTGGTATATGGTACTGAAGCAGTGCTAGCAATTGAAGTCAAAATACCATCATTCAGAATTCTATCAGAAACTCAACTAACCGAATCCAACTAGGTAAAGAAGAGACTTGATCAGTTGAATCTGATTGATGAAAGAAGACTTACCGCACTATGTCATGGCCAGTGTTACCAACAAAGGATGGCCCGAGCATTTAACAAGAAAATGAGGCCCCGATACTTCAAAGAGGGGGATCTGGTGCTAAGGAAGGTTCTCCCGAATGCCCAAGACTCTAGAGGAAATTTACCCCAAACTATGAAGGCCCTTATGTGGTGAAAAAGATTTTGTCAGGAGGTGCTTTAATACTGACTCAAATGGATGGTCCAGAATTGAGAGACCTCATTAACACAGATGCTGTAAGGATGTACTATCCTTAGGCAAGGGAATTGAAATTTTGCCAATGTTTATGAAAGCGAATGATCGATTCAAATTTCGTTGAGTCGAGTTTTTATTTTTTACAAGAAAAGTTAATATCTCTGAATGGTCAATAATCCAAATCAATTCGCACCACAACAAATACCCCTAAACACATTACCCACCACTTCGCCAATGAAAGATAAAAACTAAAATGATAATGAATCTCAATATATTTGGTAGTATAATTCTATCTACTTTTGAGCATTAGAACCTAGTGCATTAGTAGGATAAAACTACCGTCAAAAGAGCTGTGTACACAAAGAAAGGAAGCACATCAAGATTTTCAACCCCGTGTCAAGATAAGAAGAAGTGAAGTAGAAGCAAATCAACACGAAGGTTCGGTTGTTTGGTTGCTATCCACGATAAACTGGCAAGCATATTAAAATAAATAACTATCATCATATCATGAAAGGCATCACATCATTTAGCTCAGTCAGTAAAAAGCATTTTCAGAAGCATAACATGAGTCAGCCCATAGTGGGGCACTTATCTAAACATTCCCTTTAATAGAGTAGTCAGTCCATAGAGGGCACTTTTTGAGACATTCTTATCATAGGTTAGCCAGCCCATAGGGGGGTACTTTCCTAAATATCTGTTCTCAAGGTCAGCCCATAGGGGGCACTTTTTGAGACATTTCTATCATAAGTTAGTCAGCCCATAGGGGGCACTTTCCTAAAACATCTGTTCTCAAGGTCAGTCCATAGGGGGCACTTTTTGAGACATTTCTATCATAGGTTAGCCAGCCCATAGGGGGCACTTTCCTAAATATCTGTTCTCAAGGTCAGCCCATAGGGGGCACTTTTTGAGACATTTCTGTCATAGGTTAGTCAGCCCATAGGGGGCACTTTCCTAAATATCTGTTCTCAAGGTCAGCCCATAGGGGGCACTTTTTGAGACGTTCTATCATAGGTTAGTCAGCCCATAGGGGGCACTTTCCTAAAAAAAAAAAAAAAATTGTTCTCAAGGTCAGCCCATAGGGGGCACTTTTTGAGACATTTTATCAAAGGTTAGTTAGCCCAAGAGGGGCACTTTCCTAGACTCCCTCAATTAGTCAGTTCATAGGAGCACTTTTCGGAGATATTTTTCCAAACAGTTGCTAGTCTAACCAGACGCTTCTGTTGACAGGTAGCTAGCTCATAAGGGCGCTTCCTAAGATAATCTTCTTTTCAAGGTTGCTAGTCTGATAAGACGCTTCCTATCATCATTTATTCTACACTCTTAAACGATGCTTGAGATGTTTCCTATTGCCAACTAGTCAGCCCTTAAAGCACTTTTTGGGGAGGGAACATTACTCTAAATTGTTAGGACCATTTTAAATCGTGGAATTATTAGCTCTTAGAGCATTTTCCTACCAAAAACTTTTCTAGGTAACCAGCCAAACCAAGGCGTTATCTATTCAAGAGGCCAAAAGTGGCGTCTTTCTTATCTTTGTAGTTAAGTTTTTCAAACCTTACTACAAAGAGGGGCAACTGTAAACACCCCATTTTTGCCCTAAGAATCAATAATAATCAATTTCCATTTTTTTTTCCAATATTTTTCCAATTTTTCTCTAATTTAGCAAAAATAATAAAAATATTCAAAAAATAAAAATAAATAGGAAAACACATCAATTTTGAAAAATGATTTTAGAAATGGCAATAATAAAGGATAAATAATTTTTACAAATTTTTGAAATTTCAAAAAATACAAAAAAAAATGAAAAATTGCATCGCATATGTACAATTTGCGATGTAAAGAAAATCAGGAAATTGGGCCAGCTCAGCTGGCTCGTGTGTGCGCCTGGGAAAGTGTGGAGGGTCTAAGGTCGCGAGTTCGAATCTTCCCCCGAGCACTCTGTGCAATGTTTTTTCCTTTCGCCTGGAGCTGCCACGTGGCAGCGTGTGATTGGCCGAGGGAAGTCACGCGTGTCGCGCGTGATTGTCTTCTTCACCCGAACGGACGCGAGAGGAAGCCGGAGCAGGTCCGATGAAGGCGGAATCGACCATTTTTCCTCAAATCTTTTGGATTTCCGTCAAGATAAAGCCAAATCTATCAGATAAATCAAATAAAAACAAGAGATCAACATCAAATCGCCAGGATAAAACCAAATCTAAAAAACGGAAAAATATGGGTTTATCCAAATCGCCGGATTTGAGCTTATCCGGAGGAGTTTGCAAGCGCCTATAAATAGAGGAGGAGGGGAGGAAGCCAAAACACAGATCAAAAGTGAGAGAAAGTGAGAGAAAAGAGTGAATCGGAGACCACCGGAGGAAATCGAAGCTGCGACCACCGATCGAAGCTGAGCAACCACCAGGAGGCGTTTTTGGAGCAAACCACCGCCACCATTGGATTCCTCACCCTCGATAACTTAGGATTCAACACCTCACCCGCTGCAAAAGGCCGTCAGAACGCCGTCAACGAGCACTCCCCGCCGCCGTGTTCGACCGATCTGACTCGACCCGTGCACCGAGCCGGATCTAGGTAAGTCGGATTTTCCAAATTTTTTGATTTTTTTTTATTTTGTTTATTTATTTCGATTATCTTTATTTATTTATTTTTTTGTTAGTTAGTTATTTATGTATTTACTTATGTATTAGTTATATTTCAATAAATAGAAAAATGCTAGGAATTAGATTTTTTTAAGATTTAATAATAATAATAAATAATAAAAATAAAAAAATAATAACAAAAATGTAGAAAAATAATAAAAATATTAGAAGAATAATAAAAAACTTTAGATTTCAAAATAGGATAGATAATAACTTAGGATAAAATTTTTAACAAAAATTCACAAAAATTATAAAAATCAATAAAAAATACTAAAATAAATAAAACCATAAAAATCATGCAAACTTAGAAAAATTATAAAAAAATTGTAGAAGAATAAAAAAAAAATCATAGAAATGATAAAAAATCATAAAAATGATAAAAAAATCATAAAAATCATAAAAAAATTAATATAAAAATTCAAAAATTATAAAAATGAGTTTTCTCACTTAGAAAAATCTTTTTCTTCAAATAAATCCAAAATTGATGTTTTCCCTTCAAATCATTTTCAAAAATCAGATTAAAGCTTAGGTTCAAATTTTTAGAAAAAAAAATCCCAAAATGGTAAAAAACATAAATCAAAAGAGATTTCAAAAAATTAAAACTCACAAACATACTAAAAGTTTTCAGGAAAAGCGAACTACGACTTGTTTGATCCTAAATAGCAGGTACATAGGCACCCATTTGGGTGAACCCATAAAATGAAATAAAAAATCATTTTTTCAAATAACTCATTCAAAAACACAAAGCAACAGAAACAAAATAAAAGACATTTCTAGATAGAAATAATTTTAAGAGATTAGGTGGTAACCGTAAGGTTTTAATAGGTTAGCCTCCGAACTTAGAAACTCTGGTTTTCCTTTTCCTCTTTTCACAAAAAACGAGAAGAGGAAATCACGACGACTAGTGGTCCAAATTAAGACTAATCCACTCCTTTAGTCTTTATTCAATCTTTTCCAACAACAGTTGGGTGGCGACTCCAAAGTTAAACGAAGTTCCTAACTCAAGTCGAGGATCTATATTAGACGAGCATATGGTCTAGTCTAGATCGGATTCGGAATGGGAAAATTCAAAAATTAGACTCGATAGTGAAGATGAGTGAAAGGTGTACTACTTATAACAGTCTATGGGATCTAAAAAAGATAGGTCTAAAGTATTGCTAGTATCATAGAATAGTAGACCACTCTACTAAGGATTGTCAAGGCTTAAGAAGGATATTTCATGAGCTTGTCGTTAAAGACGGCAATGTCTAGAGCAAAACACCCCCATCCCACGATACCCACATGTTGGAGCATGACTCATCTAATAATGATTAGTGATTTATTAAGCACTAAAGTCAAGGTTAAAATTTGACAATACTTTTGTAAATAAAGAGCAGATTTCACTACAAATAATAAAAGTTTCATTTTTTTTAAACTTTGTAGTATAGTCTTATATTGTCGCATTTTAAGCCTAAGTAATACCTTAGCATCTTAGCTTCCATGCCTTAAGCCTAAGCAAAGACCTAGCATTGTGGCTCCTAGGCCATGGGCCTAAGCAATACCTTAGCATCATGGTTCTCACATTTTAAGCCCAAGCGATGCCTTGGCACTCGGCTCTCATGCTAATGCTTCCAGTTATGAGCGAAACTCACTCATTCCCTTAAAGCTAATCATGAAGCTACTTCTCAGCTTGAGCATCACTTAGCTAATTTACTTTTATACCCTATGGATTCATCATGTTCATTTTAGATTCTACACAAGATTCATGATTCATTGAAACAAAGTATATGAGGGGTAATGTAAACATCGATGCTGGTTGCTAAGAGCTTTGACTCCTAGGCGCACGATGGAAAGTCAGGCATGTAAAGTGCAAACTAATAAGAGCATTGTCTCCCAAGTGCATCATAAGCCATTGCAACTAAGTAAGAAAAGCAATCTACTTATGCTCAATCATAAAGTTTTTGCCATGGGGTATTTTTAACCTCCTATTAACTCATAATAAATAGTCAAGTAGTAGGAAATACTCCATTAACTAGTAAGAAAGAATTCATGACTCCAGGTAATGAATCCCATATCATTGTTTAAGTGTGATCAAATCTTTTCTCAAAATAGATCTCTTATACATCATCACTGGTAAGAGAGAACTTTGCTCTCATGTGCAAGATGACTCTAGAGGCATCTTAGATCTTAAGAGTCTAAGTAGTCACATATTCATGATGCCTCTCCAAGTGGGTCTTTAGATCATAAGAGTCTAAATAGCCTCATAATGCTATAAACTGGCCCATAGGTAGCCATGCCAACTTCAATTACAATTTCTTTGCATTGTTATTGCTAAGTGAAGGCATCACCTCCTAAGCGCACAATAACTTACACATATTTAAATAACATAGGCTACCAAGAGGCCCTTTAGTTGTGTTATTAGATGAGATGGCATAACAAAATTGTGAAAGGAAATGTAGTAATAGTTTCTAAAGTTGCTACCCCATCTTAATGAGACATGTTAGCATCTAGGGGAGGAGAGATATTCTAAGTGCAGCACATAAAGAAGCAACGCATTAATGTGAGCATCAATCTCACTCCTTGACTAGTACCTTGATATTAAAGTAGCTTCATGAGATCATTCAAATCTTCAATGCTATCACCACCATCAACCTAAAAAGCTTTTAGGATGCTTGAACAATATAATAACCAGTCAAGGGTTGCAATCCTCGGTCAACACATAGAAGTAAAGAATAATTGTCCCAGCCTTCTTCAAAAGAGCTATGTACTCTGACTTCAAGTTGACATGCTTTACCTAAGACTTCCACTTGGAGGGTGATTATTGGAGAGTGCAATCTAAGTGATAAACAAAGGCAACTCTCTCTTTTTATTCCTGAAGCACAACATTGAATCACCTTTGATGGTGACCCTCCACCCACTTAAGGCTTGCTATACTCGAGGCTTGATCCACTTGAGGCTGGCTAGGCTTAAGATCTACTAGGTCCTATTGCACATCAAGTGTACTATGCCTAAGTCCTTCGACGCCCAACATATGCCATAATTGAGGCTCACTATACTTGAGACCTACTAGGGCCTATTGCATGCAAGGCTCATTGTACTTAAGGCCTACTACACTTGACCTTGTGATATTCTTGCTCTAATAGGATTTACAAACCAACTTCTATCACCTGCAATGATAGAAGGAAATGCACGAAGTGTTAACATAAGATTTATTCATATAAATGTGGAAGTACACAAAATGAGAATACTTACTCACGTTTATGGCTTGGACCTAGAACTTGGGATATCTCCCCTTAGATTGCTCAAAGAAACACAAGAATCACATTTGCATCGTGCTCACATGTGGTAACTATGGTTAAGCGGGATGTAGTAATGACATAAAGGATCCTAAGTCATAGCCACACTTCCATCTTGCCCTTATGTGGGAATCACAATCAAGTGGAAGTGGTAATGGTATGAAGGATCCTGGTCTTTTTCAAGAGAGCAATATTATCTAACCTTGTGGTGGTGTACTTCACCCAAGAACTCCATCTTAATGGCAGCAACTTCTTCAGAAAAGCAAATTTGCTCCAATTTAGTTGTGACAAGAATGCTCCTATTGAGAACTTTCTATCAAGAAAAGGAATGAAGTTCCTATCACATTCATGATCAAAGGAAGAAGAGGGACAAAGTCCCTATTACTAGTCAAACTTGGTAAAGTTGCTAATTACAATTGCAGCAAACTTGGAGAAGTGAAGTTCCTATTTGCTCTCCATGAAAACTTGTAATCAAGGTTGCAATGAGAATGTCCACTATCATTAAACTCAGACACGCTTCATTCTTACGTCAAGTTGTCGACAAATCAAGCTTTTATCACCTGGAATTGCAAGGGGAAAATATCACTTTGATCAAGCATGTTCATTGATAGAGATTGAATCTAATTCTTGAGTTGTAGATAGATAATAGGCATGGAGCCATGAATGGAATAGAGCAATAAAATGGCCTTATCCTACATTGGCAAACAAGACATTTAGAGCATTAAAAACAGTGTGAAGAACTGAAAATTCATGACAAAGAATTGGAAGCATATGGAGAAATCATCTGGAGACAAGTCGATAATGGAAAGTTGGTAGATGCATATGAGCAATGCAAAGCTAGTAAGGGAAAAACTAATACAAGAAAGAAAAGAAGGAAATCTAATACTGGATAGAGCAAAGTTTCAGCCCTTTCATGAGGTTATCTCTAGTAAGATGGTTACTATATATTCCTGATGCATTTGAAGAACTTCCTTTTTGAGGAAATCTATGGTGAGTTTGGCAGCCTACACTATTAAGCATAAAATGACGGGATTTGAGGTTTAATTGATTCATGCATGCCAATGGTGGCTGATCTGTCCAGAAGTGACGTGCCTCTACGGAGTTCCGGGACGTGATTATCGGTCAATTTCGTGGTTTCAATTTTACACGATCTCATGCTGGACACAAAGGGACCCTCATCAATTAGAAGGTGCTTCCTTCCTGTACTCCCCCATATTCCCTGAAGTACACACTTCAGTGATGAAATTCAGTGTGTTATTTTTGTCATCGTTCCAAAATCCATATAGAGAAATTATGCTCTTGTTCTTCAAATTCTTTAGGAGTCAAACCTCAGAATAAAGCCTATCAATCTTTGCAGGATCATTACTGAATTTCCTCAATTTCACTTGATTCCAAGCCACCTCGATCCCTTCTTCTTGATCGAATGCGTGATATACTTTCTTCACCGCACCGAAGCCTAGAAGCTCAGAGTACCAGTCAAATCAGTCGGTTAGACCAACCTCAACAAAAGGTTCTGAGTCCTTGTCGGCAGGGACTGGAATTGCACTTGGCATGTTGACTGGTTAATGTTTCTTGAAGAACTGAAAGCAGAACCAAAAACACACTGCCTTAATATGGAATCATAACTCATTCCTTTTATAAATTTTAAAAATTATAAAGAATCTTGGAGGCTCTGGAGATTGCCACTAGGTGATCGAGTAAATATCCATGGAGCATCAATGCAAAATTGCGAGAGGAAGAAAAATGGTAGAACAAACCGAAGCCAAGCTCTATTGTTCACCTGAAGAGTTGCTATCCTTATCTTGTTGTTTGAGCTTCGCTGCTGTGGAATGATAGACATATATATATATACATACTGGTGTCACCGATTATTCCGATTGCTTGCCCCCTACTACTCTTGGTTCAGCCTCTCTTGGTGGCTTCGATTGTCGACAAACCGAGGCACAATGACACATATCTTGTCAAGATGCTGTCTTACCTGCAAAGGGTCAAAATGTAAGAAAACATGAGAATTAAAGCAAGAAATTTAACATGGAAGGAAACATCGGCGTGCCATTGTTGGTTGCAGGAAACATTGGCATGCCATTGTTGGTTTCAGGAAACGTCGGCGCCGGAGCCAACCGGCTCTGCCTCCATCTAATCTCCTTCAGTTCCATCTTTGTCGAAAACGTCGTGAGTCCAATCAACGTGATCGTCGCCGAAGAAGACTACCAGAAATATTATTCCGCCTACTCTTAATCTCCCAAAGGATGGCAAGAAAATTGAAGATCCTATTGTAGAGGATGACACCAGAGCTAGTAAAAGAAAAAGAAAAAAAAAAAGAAAAAAGAAAAGCTTCCACTAGGTTCCGTGTTAGAAACGGATGATATGAAGATTAAAGATCCATCTCAATTGACTGAAGCAGTTGGCGTGGTAACTGATTCTATGCCTGTAGTGGAACGCGTAAATTGGGATCAATCCGCATCCAATTTGTCCGTTGCGCGTGCAGTAGGAGAATTGTTGAACGATTATTGCAAGTAGTTGTTTGAAGCTTTTCCAACCTGTCCGCTGTGCGTACGGTAGGAAGGCATTAATAATAATAATAATAATAATAATAATAATAAAAGATACGGAACTACCTGCAAGCAAGATCGCACTCCACAATTTGCATCTTAACTACGTTTGTTTTTGCTAAGAGAAAAACAAAATTTTACGACGAGAAAGTCGAGCTTGGAATGAAAAGAAAGATCAACGTTGCGTTTGTATATATGGCTCAAGTGATCGAGGAGAAGATAAACGTCAAAAAAAAAAAAAAATTGGGTTTTATATTTGATAAGGTTGGATGACATTGGTAATATTAATCAGAGCATATTTGAGAACAAAGTAAGATATTGCTAATGATATTCGACCATTCATGAAGATTCAAAGGAGATCTGTTTTAATATCCCCAGAAAGAAGATGCAGTCACATAACAAAAAAAAAAAAAAAGAAGATAATAGTGATCTTCCATTAGAAATTTGAAGTAGTTTAAGATATATATATATATATATATATATATTTGATATTATATTAAAGATATGTGGCATGATAAGGTAGTGCCAAATATGAGACAGTTGCTATTATCTAAAGTTATGTTTCCAACAAAATGTATATGTACTTAAGATATGGATTTATTGGTTGGTCTCAATGGATCGAGATTGGAAAATCAATTGAAGTCATTCATGTGGAACTAATACATTGAAGATGATTTGGTGAGATGGATATTTCATATGAATTAAAAATAAATAAATAAATAGCAGTCTATAAAAAAGGAGTTGGCTATCAAAGGAGATTTATTTAGTATGTCACCTTGAGGGCAATGTCACTTTGGTAGTCTAAAGCGATGCGCGCAATTAAACAGTGTTGCGAGTTTGTGCACTAATATACATATGATAAATAAATTTGCAGCGCTAGTGCTAAACTCATATACTATTATCTATCTATAAAATAAATTCATAAGCTATGAAAGCATGCTTGGTAGTAGTGCTGCTACTTTGTAGAGTGCATGTATTGAGTTGCGACCTAGTTATTCATAATATGCAATTAATGCCCAAAATATTTTGATTCCATCCAAATAATTTTGGTCAAGGAGCAAAATGTAGAGGACTGAAAATATTATATAAATATATTAGGCTAAGCCTGTTAATTATTAGCTGGACTCATTAGGCTAAGTAATAGGGCCTTGTGATTTTGATCTAATTTTAGGATGACTAAGGGAGAATTGGCTTGGTGGGCTTGGAATAGGGATTGTTGAACCGGTCATCCACATCCAACCTTTCTCAGGTAGGCTCATGCACTTATTAAAAAGGCTATTGGCCTTTAGCCTATAGCAAGCTTATTAGGATAAGCTTAGAATGAGCAGACTCCATCTTGTCTATTAATCACTAAGGTGATTTGATAGATGTCATAAGGCTCAAGATTGTATAAATACTTAGTCATTCTTTCTTATTGGGGATTGTCCAGATTCTAGAGGTAAGAGAAACGTTGTTCCATTAAGAATTCTTTTCACTCAAAGATCAAATAAGAGTTTAAGCAAAGAACGGTCTTTATTATCCAAGAACAATAAGGTTGATGCTTGAGATCTCTTTAGCTCCCTTACTTGTCATTTGTGCATTTGAGACTCTTGAAATTGCCTATTCCTCCTCTTCACCACTCTCTCCCTAGTTTTCCCATCACATTCCATCTCCACATCACTTCTTTGAAGTCACGTGAGTGCGGTATCCATGTGATACTCAGTTGACTACTCCTATCGAAACCCCTCTTCCACATCACACATAAAATGGTAATGATCCTAATCTATGAGCATAACAAACCCATCTAGTTTATAGTATGCAAGATAAATACTTATAAAGTTAACCTAAAAGCATAAATCAAGGGAACATTATAACATAGAAATAGGACTAAGCGAAGGAAAGAGAAGCTTATCTATAAAGATCTGATGATGACTCTTTTGAGAACCAAGACAACCTTTAATTGAGATGCCCTTAAGTAACAAATGCATTGCTACCTAAGTAGGATCTAAATGCAAGATCCATCTAACTTGGGTAGAAAATCTCGAGCTCTTAGGTTAGGTTAGGAAGTGTGTTTAGGTTAAGTAAGGTGACATGCCTAAGAGGGTTAGAGATTATTAAGGTTCGATTTTGATGGATTATGGCTTTTAAAGGTATGGGAAGTTAAAAGTAGGAGTTATGACATAACAAAGAAACATATATGCTAGGATTTGAGGATGGGTAATCAAAAACTAGCATTTGAAGTAGAAGAATAGTAAAGTTTGGGTTTTGGAAGTTAGTAGATGGAAATGAGGAGACAAAGCAGCCAAACTTTAGAATTGTAAGCAACACATAAGGATGACAAATTAAAGAGTGTTAAACTCTTAATGGGGAAAGAGTAAGGATAGGGATTTTATAATTTTTACATGGTTAAAAATGATATTTTACCTGCTTTATCTTAAGGCAATATTTATAAGGTATAATCAAAATTTATAACTTTTTTTTTTAATATTATGGTGATGTGCCTAAAACCAATATTAAGCACATGCAAAACAAATTTGAAAGACAATCAAACAATATCAATCAAACTAGTCTTAATCTCATGAACAATGGCGTCTATTTCTAATGAATGTAACCAATTCTTCAATTAGGATGTAATCAATCTTAGATCCAAATATGATGATGCTCTAGTACCAAAAGATGATGTACTCAAAACCAAGCCCAAGAACATGTAATGAATCAAAGAAAACAAACCCCAACTTACACACATGAACCAGTTCAATTGGATTAGAAATTGTGTGAACCCTAATGGAATATTTTATGAAATCCGAGGTTCAAAATTGCAATTAACAATCCAACAATGATAATCTTCTCCAAATAACAATAATCACAAGTGAAATCCACGTAAAATATACCAAGATAACAAGATCCAATTCCGTGATTCTCCTCTTCCAACAATGACTAATCTACGGTTCAAAAATGATAAACAATTGTTCATGGAGAATCACAAGTATGATAATTACTCAAAATAAACACACTAATTCGAATTGATATCAATTCAAATCTGACTAAGAAATGTTCTAATCTAACCCTAGATATTACACACTAGAGAAGAAAAAGAAAGCATAACAAGTAGAAAGTGATATGACTCACAATTTCAATTGTTGCACTCGCCACAATCTCAACTCTTGGGATTGAAATTGATAAGAGGAAATTGAACTTGGGAAACCCTAAGCTCTCTCTCGAAAATGTGATGTTCTGATTTGAAAAATGACCTCCTCAAACCCTACTCTAAGCAAGTATTTATACTTGCTCTCTTTAAGGTTAGAAAATGCACAAAATTACAACTATGCCACTTTTAAGGTGGCCGGTTCTAAATGACAATTACAATAAAAAATGAAAGTATCCCAAAAGAAAATACAACATAAATAGTCCAAATAAAAAATACAAAATAAAAGAAAATAGTCTTCATCATGCGAGCT
This sequence comes from Laguncularia racemosa, assembly GCA_037954665.1. Classification (NCBI taxonomy): domain Eukaryota; kingdom Viridiplantae; phylum Streptophyta; class Magnoliopsida; order Myrtales; family Combretaceae; genus Laguncularia; species Laguncularia racemosa. The sequence continues at coordinate 65,480 of JBBMOL010000552.1, forward strand.
CTTCCATAGGATTCGTCGGCCCAACTCATCGTCGGTTCAGGTCGGTCCATGGATAACCTACAAACTGAGTCTGAGTGAGTTTGTCCATCGCCCCATAAAATATGATCAGTGTGCCTGTTGGAATATATAATATATGAATAAGATAAAAGAGGTTAGTAAACGAATAATTCCAAGGTCGATTTGCTCAAAATGGGCCCTCATCACCAAGATTCGAAATCCTTTAGTTCTTGCCCTAATGATAGATCTTGTCGGAATTTGATTCCTATCATCTCCTCAGGCCTCAAAAAGATTTGTCCTTAAATCTAGCAGATCAAATGCAATAGAGACTTTGTTTTCTCCTAGCAATCTATCTGAAGAAGTATCTCTGCAAAATCCCAATATCTTAAATACTACAGGTGGTGATTGTTTTCTCTCCTCCATTTCTAGGATGTATCTCATCTGCAATACAAATAATGCTCCATTATCCACTAAAGTCGCCCCTGTATCAACCTGTTCCACTGAAATCATTTTCTCCTTTTGTAACTTATCTATATGTCGCTGATCCTCATGGTCTTTTAATGGTTGACCCAACTGCTCATTGTCCTCTAAAACCGCTGAAGGTGAACACAATTGTCTCTGAACAATCTAGCTCTCTGATGATAAACTCAACTGACTCTGACCCTTAGAATCCTCTAATGGTTTACTCAACTGCTCATGAACCTCTAGTATCTTTGAAGGTGAACATAACTGCCATTGAATAGTTTCCTCCTCTAACGATCTACTCATCTGACTTTGTTCATCAGGATCCTCTAAAGGTTGGCACGTCTGTGTTTTACAAGTGTTGTCCTCTGTATGTTGGCTCATGTAACTAAGATCTTTAGGAACCTCTAAAAGTTGGCATGTTTGCTTTTGCATAATTTGGTCCTCTGAAGGTTGGTTCATGTGGTCATGATTCTCAAGGATCACTTATGGTCTGTAGATCTGTTGCTGAACCTTTCGGACCTCCGAAGGTGACATTGGATTCAAAATGATGCGTTTACCCTCTTTCTCGAATACATATGTATTTCTGAAGCCATCATGTAAGACCCTCCTGTCATATAACCAAGGCCTACCAAGAAATATATGGGATGTAAACATGGGCAAAATATCACTCTCAATCTCATCAAAGTATTTATCCCCTACACTGAATGGCACCCTAGCTCTTTGGGTTACATGCAAACTCCCCTGATCACTAAGCCAATGCAATGTATACGGTTCAGGATGTGGAGTGGTAACAAGTTTTAGTTTCGATACTAACAATGCTACTACCACATTAGTACAACTACCACCATCAACTATAAGGACACATAAATTTCCTTGTACCCTACAAGAAATATGGAACAAGTTTTCCCTTTGTTCTTCATCCTTAGTAGCAAATGTAGTTAATGTCCGACGCAATACATTAGCATAATGAAACATCTCACTAGACATGATTGTGTTCAAACCCAACAACACAATAATTATCTTCACACTTCCACGGTTCAAGTACACAACCAAGCCACAAATGAAGTACACTCAACTACTTTCAAGTAGACAGAATTAAATTCAACTATAAGTGTTTAAGTAACTAGTTCAATTACTTTAACATTTTAATGACTTGTTTGAATTTTAAATTCTACTACTCACTTTCCTTTTTCTTTCCTTGGCTTCTCACTACTTAAATACTCAATTGGTAGCAATTAAAATACATAAATAACACACCATTCACCACCACACAACTTCCCCTTGCTCTTGGTTCCACACAATTCACGCCACCAATCAACACCTCTCTATATAACACACAAAACACCACGCTAAAAATACACAAATCCTTTACTAAATTTACAAAATACAACACTACAAACACACTACTTCAAACCACGGTGCATTTTCCCCACTTCCACATAAACATTAAATCTCAACTTCAACACAAAAAAAGGCAACCCACTTTCAAATTCAAAAGAGGTTCAATAAGTGCACAACTCCACAAATGGTAAGAGGCCTTTTCAAATTCAAATGATACACAATTAATTATGACTTAATGTTTGTTTGAAATTTCAAATTGACCTCTTAATGTACACTTTCAATTCTAATTTCAAATCTGAAAATGACAATTGTGATTTCTCCAATTTCCGAAAATGCATACACTACACAATTCCACTTCACAATTGAAATGCCACTCTTCCCTTTTACGGTTTTTCTATTCATGCACTACATACTCACACTTTAGCCTCAATGTGCAGCACCTTACTCCACACAACTTCCACAAATTCACAAATGGTAATTCCCTCACTCAACACACAAACACAACGCCAACAATTCAATACTCCTTTTTACACCACCATTCATACACATATAACCACGGTGCAACAACCCCCACAATTTTTTTTTTAAGCACAACTCTACACACAATACTTCAAAGTATACACTTCCTTGCCACTATACAACTTCAATTCACACCGTAAACCACAAGCAATGGCAGCAACAAAATTCAAATTTGAAATCACTCCACTAAATGTACCCTTCTCCACAAATGGTAAAAAACAATTCAAATATTAATAACACTTATTTAATGCTACTCAATGAATTGCTTTCAAAATTAGAGAAGGTATTTGAATTTCAAATGGATGCTTATCCTTCCACACACTTCAAATCTGGAAATGGTAAAATATTCTCCCCAATTCCAAAATCAACAAAAGTCACACTTCTCTTTTGATATGAACTACGCCCACGTGTGACGAAACCCTGTACCAATACGTTTGGAATTGCAACCCAAGATGCCAAAACAATCAAGTGGAACCGCGACCCGTTGCCTATAGGTGAGGCAAGGACCTTGGTATATTCTATTGACGCCATAATCGGGATGAAAGACCGATTGATAAGTCGGGTTAAATGCCACAGAAGAAATCCAATAAGTTCAAGAGAAGTTCTTTGGAGAACAAAGAGAGGGATTCTCTCAAATTGTGTTATTCAATGTTGTATGTATGTTCTATCTTGTATTTTTCCAACCCTAGCAGCTGTTAATAGGGTTTACAGTTCATAAGTAAAAAGCCCAAAACGACATAACATAATAAAGTCGTGGAAAAATAACAAACAGCCAATGTACGCCGAGTATATAGGCCGGCGTAGTCCCTCTGTCGCGCTTTAATTGCAACACCGGTTCAAGGCCGGCAGCGTTTAAACCAGCGTTGTCAAGGCCGGCAGCTTTGATCTCCTATGCTTGATCTCCTTGAATGACTTGTACAAATGCAAGGTCATTCTCATGGTTGCTCCACTCTTTTCCGGCTTCTTGGATATCCTTTATCAGCCCATTAAGTGCTTCCTTGAATCGTTTCACTCAAGTTCTTGTGATCAGTTCGGGTGGCACTTCAAGAGGATCCACATTCCATCCTCTAGCTTGACTCCCATCATGGCTCTCATCATTCCCCTCCTCTTGAAAAGGATTTATCCTCAAATTGTCGCCTACATCAAAAGGACTCAGATCAGTAACGTTAAAAGTAGCACTTACTTGATACTCACCTGGCAAATCTAACTTGTAGGCATTATCATTAATGCGCTCAAGAATTTGAAATGGTCTATCGCCTCTAGGAAGTAATTTAGATCAATGCTGCATAGGAAACCGCTCTTTGCGCTTGTGAACCCAAACCCAGTCTCCAGGTTCAAAGACAGCTTGTCAATGACCCTTGTTGGCTTGTTTCACATACTGTTCTGTCCTCCGTTCAATGTTGAGCCTTGCTTTCTCATGGATCTGTTTAACAAATTCTGCTTTCTTCTTACCATCTAGATTAACATACTCAGAAATAGGAAGAGGTGATAAATCTAAAGGAGTTAGTGGATTAAAACCATACACAATTTCAAAAGGAGTAAACTTAGTAGCAGAATGCATTGTGCGATTATAAGAAAATTCAACATGCGGCAAACAATCCTCCCAACTTTTAATGTTCTTTTTAATGATAGCCCTCAACAAAGTAGATAAGGTTCGATTTACTACCTCAGTTTGACCATCAGTCTGTGGATGACAAGTAGTAGAGAACAATAACTTAGTTCCTAACTTAGCCCACAGGGTCTTCTAGAAGTAGCTCAAAAACTTAACATCCCGATCCGACACGATTGTTCTAGGCATACCATGCAATCTCACAACTTCCCTAAAGAACAAATTAGCAATATGGCAAGCATCATCTGTTTTGTGGCAAGGAATGAAATGTGCCATCTTAGAAAACCTATTCACGACTACAAAAATAGAGTTTCGACCATACCTAGACCTAGGTAATCCTAATATAAAATCCATAGAAATGTCTATCCAAGGGTCATGAGGAATTGGGAGTGGGGTATAAAGTCCATGAGGTTGTACTCTAGATTTTGCTTGCTTATAAGTGACACATCGCTCACAAATCCTCTCAACATTTCGTTTCATGTGAGGCTAATAAAAGTGTTCCTGCAAAACCCCTAAAGTTTTAGCTACTCCAAAATGCCCCATTAACCCTCCTCCATGAGACTCCCTCACTAATAACTCTCTTAAAGAACAATTGGGAATGCAAATTTTATTCTCCCTAAACAAGAATCCCTCGTGCTTATAAAATTTACCATTACTACTCTTCTCATAGCGAGCATACTCTTCACAAAATTCTCGATCAGCAGCATACAATTCTTTAATATGCTCAAAACCAAGCAGTCTAGAACTAAGAGTAGAGATAAGAGCATACCTTTTAGAAAGTGCGTCAGCAACAACATTTTCTTTACCTTGCTTGTAGTGGAGGACATAGGGAAATGTTTCGATAAACTCCACCCACCGAGCATGTCTTTTGTTTAGCTTATGTTGTCCCTTCAAGTACTTCAAGGATTCATGATCAGTGTGGACCACAAACTCTTTTGGCCAAAGATAGTGTTGCCAAGTCTCCAACGCTCGAACCAATGCAAATAACTCCTTGTCATAAGTAGGGTAGTTCAAGGTTGCCCCACTTAGCTTCTCACTAAAGAATGCAATTGGTCTCCTCTCCTGCATGAGAACTGCTCCAATACCTATTCCTGAAGCATCACACTCAATTTCAAAAGTTTTAGAGAAATCAGGTAAAGCAAATAGTGGCGCATGAGTCAACTTATTTTTAAGCGTCTGAAAGGCCTTCTCTTGTTGCTCTCCCCATCTGAACCCCACATTCTTCTTGATTACCTCAGTAAGAGGTGCTGCAATGGTGCTGAAATCCTTCGCAAACCTCCTATAAAAGCTCGCTAGTCCATGGAAACTCCGAACATTACTTACATTAGTTGGATTAGGCCATTCTTAGATCGCACGAATCTTCTCTTCATCAACCTATATTCCCTGCGCACTAACAATAAAACCAAGAAACACAAGTTTGTCTGTGCAAAAAGTGCACTTTTTGAGGTTAGCATATAATTGCCCCTTTCGAAGCACTTCCAAAACATCCCTCAAGTGAGATATATGGTCTTCCAAACTCTTGCTGTAAATGGGGATATCATCAAAATAGACAACCACAAATTTGCCAATAAAAGTCCTCAAAACATGGTTCATAAGTCTCATGAAAGTACTAGGTGCGTTAGTTAAACCAAAAGGCATTACTAACTACTCATATAATCCATATTTTGTCTTAAATGTGGTTTTCCATTCATCACCTTCTTTCATTCTAATTTGTTGATATCCACATTTCAAATCAATTTTGGAAAAGACACTAGACCCATGTAACTCATCTAACATGTCATCTAAGCGAGGAATGAGATGACGATACTTTATCGTGATGTTGTTGATGGCACGGCAATCAACACACATTCTCCATGACCCATCCTTCTTAGGCACCAAAATCACAGGCACTGCACATGGGCTCATGCTTTCTCTCACGTACCCTTTCTCCATCAAGTCATTAACCTGCCTTTGAAGTTCTTTTGTCTCCTCTGGATTACTCCTATAAGCTGGCTTGTTTGGAATAGATGCTCCGAGTACAAGGTCAATCTGGTGCTCAATACCACGAATAGGTGGTAACCCCTTTGGAATCTCCTCAGGGAAGACATCTTCAAAGTCCTGCACAATAGACAGAACCACACTAGGCAAAGAGTTAAAAAGTTCGTTAGTATTTAAACAAGTTTCCTTAAAAACCAGCAACAACATAGGTTGCTTCATCACTAACGCTCTCCTCACGACACTCGCTCTTGCCACACAACTCTCCTTTTGCAAGGCTGCACTCTCCTTTTCACTCACCACCAAAGTTGATCCCCCCTCAACTTGGCCTCTCACACTCTTTCCAGCCTTCCTCTCTTTTTTCCTTTTGATATTGACTTTTGTGTTCCTTTTCTTTTTCTATGTCTTTTGCTCTCTCTCTCTCTTCTCTATTTTTTACTCACCTTATATTTTGCAAAAGATTGCTGTAACTGCAACTGATCCTCATACACCTGTTTAGGTGTTAAGGGTTTAAGATTATAGCTTTTGCCATGGTGAACAAGTGTATATTTATTAGAAAAACCATCATGAACAACCTTCCTATCAAACGGCCATGGCCTCCCCAACAACACATGACACTCCTGCATCGGCACTACATCGCATAATACCTCATCCTCATACCTATCGATGCGAAAAGCAATTAAGGCTTGCTTACTCACCTTAGTCTCGCCACTATCATTAAGCCACTGCAATTTATATGGGTTAGGGTGTTTAGTGGTCTTGAGCCCCAACTTCTCAACAATGAAAGTACTCACTACATTAGTGCAACTCCCCCCATCAATGATCAAACTACAAGTATGGTCACCTAGATAACATCTAGTATGAAAGATATTCTCTCGTTGCACCTCCTCTTCTTCCTTTACCTGCACATTCAAAGCTTGCTTCACTACTGCCACTAACTTCCCTGCTGCAGGCTCCTCGTCATCACTAGCATCCTCTAATGGAGGCATATCATCTTCACTATCCCCCTCAGTCTCATACTCACCATCATCGCGCAAAATCATAACACGTCTATTCGGACATTGACTAGCAATATGGCCTCTGACTTGGCATTTAAAACATTTAATGTCATGATTTCTATGAGTAGAAGAATCAGGTTGACCTTGATTACCAAGAATGGAACCTCCTTGCTTCTGCTCTCCTTTTAGCTTGGTGGGTAAAGACTTTTCTTCCTTCTTCCAATGGTTAGTCTTCCAAGTAGATAAACCAGTACCCTGTTGAAACCGTGCAGTACTACATAATAGCCATGTGAACCTTATCTTCCAATTCTACATAATGCTGTAATTCTACTACAATTTGGATCTCTCTATTTAACCCAGCAAGAAACCTCGCCATAGTAGCCTCTCTATCCTCCTCAACATTCGCTCTAATCATAGTAACCTCCATCTGCTTGAAATACTCATCCACACTTCGGCTTCCTTACTTAAGAGTTTGAAATTTGTTGTGCAATTCACGGTAGTGATAAGCAGGAACAAACTACTTCTTCATCACCCTCTTCACCTCTTCCCAAGACTTAATGGGTGGTTCGGCATTCCTTCTTCTATTCAACATCAGTTGATCCCACCATACTATGGCATAATCTGAAAACTCAATGGCAGCAAGCTTCACTTTCTTTCTCCCACTATAATTGTGACAATCAAACACCATCTGTACCTTCTTCTCCCATTTTAAGTATGCCTCGGGATCATTCTTCCCTTGGAAAGGAGGAATCTTCATCTTTATACTACTCAATTGATTATCCTTTCTATTCCTATCTCATCTATCTTCCCAATCCCTAGTTCCTCTACTTCTACCACCATAACCTCTATAACTCCTGATAAAAGGTTCATTAAACTCATCATTAGAAATTTCAACTCCACCCCTTTGTCCTCTCTTAGAACAACTCTCCCTCTTACGCCCTTGAAAGACGTTTTGAGATTGCTGTAGTTTTTGCTCCACCGTCTCATGAATTTGTTCCATTCCCTCCTGAAACATCCTCTTCATCTCACTCCTCAACGCCTCAATCACTAACCTAGCATCAAACCTCCCCCTCTCACCTTTAGGAGAATTGTCCCGTGACATAGTTCCTGTAATAAAGGTTAGTACTAACACAAATATATATAGAATTAAGCCTCACGATTCACTCCTTCACGTGTTTCACTTAAAGAATGATATCCGCATTCACTCGTGTATTCTCACAAGCAAGGATGATATCAACTCACCAATCCCTCTTCTCAATTCTCTTGGAACTAATCCAAACTACACCAAATTCTTCCGTAGAATTCAAGAAAAAACTCTCCGAGCTGGAATTTTCCTTTTTCTTTCTTTTTGTTGTCTTTGTTTTCGTTCTTTTGTTCTCGTTTTTTTTTTTGTAACAAGATTAATAGGATGCACTACACTACTCAAGAAACAATTAACACTATGGACTTGAGTATGAAGCGATGACAACACGAAACTTGATATGAACGAATGGAGTTAGGGTTTTGATGTTACCTTTCTCAAATTGAACTGATGTTTAACAAACCTAGGCTCTGATACCAAACTGATATGAACCACGCCCACGTGTGACGAAACCCTGTACCAATACGTTTGGAATTGCAACCCAAGATGCCAAAACAATCAAGTGGAACCACGACCCGTTGCCTATAGGTGAGGTAAGAACCTTGGTATATTCTGTTGATGCCACAATCGGGATGAAAGACCGATTGATAAGTCGGGTTGAATGCCACGGAAGAAATCCGATAAGTTCAAGAGAAGTTCTTTGGAGAACCAAGAGAGGAATTCTCACAAATTGTGTTATTTAATGTTGTATGTATGTTCTATCTTGTGTTTTTCCAGCCTTAGTAGGTCTTAATAGGGTTTACAGCTCGTAAGTAAAAAGCCCAAAACGACATAACATAATAAAGTCACAGAAAAATAACAAATAGGCAATGAATGCCGAAGGCGTAGTAGGCGGCGTAGTAACCGGCGTAGGATGTATGCCGGGTATATAGGCCGGCGGCGTAGTAGGCCGGCATAGTCCCTCTATCGTGCTCTAATTGCAATGCTGGTTCAAGGGCGGCAACGTTTAAGCCAGCGTTGTCAAGGCCGGCAGCTTTGATCTCCTATGCTTTGATCTCCTTGAATGACTTGTAAAAATGCAAGGTCATTCTCATGGTTGCTCCACTCTTTTCCAGCTTCTTGGATATCCTTTATCAGCCCGTTAAGTGCTTCCTTGAATCGTTTTGCTCGAGTTCTTGTGATCAGTCCAGGTGGCACTTCAAGAGAATCCACATTCCATCTTCTAGCTTGACTCCCATCATGGCTCTCATCATCTTTTTACTACAAATTATTGTATTTGCAATTCCACAATCAAACACTAGGAAATACACTTCTTACTTTTCCTTCCAAGCTCACGTCAACAACAAAATGATAAGGATTCACAATTGCCCCATGTCTACAACAACAAGCAGCAACTACAACTCCTCAACAACACAATTAGACAATTCAAGCTTCACATCAAGCAAATTTAAATCAATGTGCTATTCAACAATTCCCTAACTTCCGAATTCAAATTGCAATCAATCCCTTCTCACAACCTCAAGCTCTAATACCAAATTATGATGTGCCTAAAACCAAGATTAAGCACATGCAAAACCAATTTGAAAGACAATCAAACAATATCAATCAAACTAGTCTTAATCTCATGAACAATGGCGTCTATTTCCAACGAATATAACCAATTCTTCAATTAGGATGTAATCAATCTTAGATCCAAATATGATGATGCTCTAATACCAAAAGATGATGTGCTCAAAACCAAGCCCAAGCAAATGCAATGAATCAAAGAAAAAAAACCCCAACTTACACACATGAACCGGTTCAATTGGACTAGAAATTGTGTGAACCCTAATGGAATTTTTGATGAAATCCGAGGTTCAAAATTGAAATTAACAATCCAAAAATGATAATCTTCTCCAAATAACAATAATCACAAGTGAAATCCACGTAAAATATACCAAGATAACAAGATCCAATTCCGTGATTCTCCTCTTCCAACAATGACCAATCCACGGTTTAAAAATGATAAATAATTGTTCATGGAGAATCACAAGTATGATAATTACTCAAAATAAACACACTAATTCAAATTGATATCAATTCAAATCTGACCAAGAAATGTTCTAATCCAACCCTAGATATTACACACTAGAGAAGAAAAAGAAAAGATAACAAGTAGAAATTGATATGACTCACAATTTCAATTGTTGCACTCGCTACAATCTCAACTCTTAGGATTGAAATTGATAAGAGGAAATTGAACTTAGGAAACCCTAAGCTCTCTCACAAAAATGTGATGTTCTAGTTTGGAAAATGGCCTCCTCAAACCCTACTCTAAGCAAGTATTTATGCTTGCTCTCTTTAGGGTTAGAAAATGCACAAAATTACAACTATGCCACTTTTAAGGTGGCCGGTCCTAAATGATAATTACAATAAAAAATGAAAGTGTCCTAAAAGAAAATACAACATAAATAATCCAAATAACAAATACAAAATAAAAGAAAATAGTCTTCATCATGTGAGCTCTTCTATAGGATTCGTCGGCCCAACTCATCGTCGGTTCAGGTCGGTCCATAGATAACCTACAAACTGAGTCTGAGTGAGTTTGTCCATCGCCCCATAAAATATGATAAGTGTACCTGTTGGAATATATAATACATGAATAAAATAAAAGAGGTTAGTAAACGAATAATTCTAAGGTCGATTTGCTCAAAATGGGCTCTGATCGCCAAGATTCGAAATCCTTTAGTTCTTGCACTAATGATAGATCTTGTCGAATTTTGATTCCTATCATATGGTTTCTAGTAGTGGCCAATGATGCTCTATGAGTTTTACATGACTTACATGCAACTGGAAATGTGCTGTAATTGTTTACTCTAGATGTTTCAATTGTGAAGATGGGGATTATTCATTTAAGACAAAGTGGGAATAGCTATAACCAACTTGTAACCATCTTGCCCCCATTTTATCCCTACTTAACGTTGCTATCAATGTTAGTGTTTGGTTTTCCTCTCCAACTAGTCCCCATTTGTACAAAACTAGTTGATGATAAGGCGATCACAAGTAGTCAATCTTTTGTTTGTTTTTTTTTTTGAGGTGTGGCTAATGGGTGTATACTTGTGATGGTATTAATTAAAGTAAAATAAGTTTATATTGTGGAACTAATTAGTGTTTTTATAATCATCTTTAACATTTCATGTTACATCCTAAAACTTAGAAAGCATGATAACCCACTACATGTATCACTTGAGTGAAACATGCTAAGACTATCTAAACTAGTTATTATCTAAATTCCACATTAAATTTTGCCAAACACTTAATTAGTTTTTGAAAACGTTTGATTGGATGGTGTTTGATCAATGTTGCCAATTTTAATTTATGAAAAACCATCAATATGATTAATTTCGGTTTAACTTTTAAAAAATCTTTGATTTGCTAATTAGGTTGATGATAGAGGGCTCAACAAGCCCAAAACCAAACTATACATATTATATATTTATTATAATTTAAACCCAAGCTTATGAAATATAATAAGTGCAATATGTAAGGGGTAGTTTAGTTTTTCCAAGGTTAGGGTATTTAAGCTTCACTTGACCTATTACCTCCCCTTTCCCTCATTTTCACAATAAATACCAAAGAAACACTCTTAGACACACACACAAGGTGACCTAATGGAAATCCATGAGATTAACCCACTTTCACTAGGTAAGGACTTTGATCATTAGCACACATATTTCTAATTATAGATTCATAGGTCTAAGTAAGTTTGGTAGCGTACTATTAGAATTCAGGACAAAGAGTGAGACGGAACAAGCATGAATGTGGGATCAAGCAATTTGGGGATTTTGATCGCAAATTGAAGCAAGTGCATAAACTTTGTATATCGTATTAGAATTAACAAGTTAATTGAACATTCGATTTAGATAAAAAGAAATTACGGTTGGGGTGCAAATTGAAGAAGAGGAAGAAAAGGATCCACGAAACAAAAGGGTACACGGTCAAGTACATGGATGTGTACTTTTACCTTGTTAAATGGTTTGTGTTGTAAAAGATACATAGTACGGTACACAGGTGTATACCTACTTATGTTAATGTACATGACCAAGTACACAACTGTATACTTAGGCATGTTAGAAAAATTTTGTACATAGAAAGGTATATAGCTATTAGCATGGCCATGTTCCCTCCTATGTTCTTCTACACAGCCACATACTGTGTTGTTTTGGGACAATCACACTTCAATTCTATTTTTTTTTTCTATGATTCTAATATAAGGTTTATGCATGATAAAGCAAAGGGGAAGGGAAATATGCAATTAAGACTTGATTAACCACTTAGTAAGCTTAGATTACATTATAGGATAGAATTAAACTTAGTCTTTGGAATTTAACAAGTTAATATCCCTTTGATAGTGATGTAAGAGCTATTGCATAACCACTCCTCTAGGTATGTGTTTACCATATTTGCTATTTGTGATTGTTAACATAGTAAAATAAATGACTTTAATTGGATATTAGGTTTGAGTATATGTGCTGATTGTGCTTGGCTTAGCTTAGGGGCCTGTAGTGCCAAATCCTTAAGAGGCACCTTGATGATTAGTATACCACGTTGTCTTAGTATAGTCTTATACCGAAATGATCTATGGTAGATTAGGGTTAGAGGGGGCTTGTAGTGGCAATTCCCAACCGAGGAATATATATGTATATATATTATATGGTGTGATAGGGTCATGAGTACCCTCTTATTGGTTATTCTAATTAAAGATGAATAATCTAATGATTGTGATATGTAAATCAGTTGCATTTACGTGGGCTTGTACTATGATTAATATGACATGCACATGTCTGTGTGGTATTCATGTATAAGGCTTAGGCTCATTCCACTTGTTTTTTAGTTCTAAGTGTATACGACGAGTACACTGACTACGATGAGAATGGGAATGTAGTATATTATAATCATGATGAGAAAGAGGGAGAGTATGAATATTATCATGGTGATGAGTGAGGTGAGAGCTGATGAAGGATTCTTTTGTAGAACTTGAGGATGTTGAGTAGAGAATTTAGAGTTGGTTTACAAATTTTTAAATATATTATTTCATTATATGTTGATGGATGTTTATTCTAGTAATTGGATTAGAGTTTAATGTATTCTATCTTAAGTAATAATGATTGGAATAATTCACATGTGAGTCATTCATTTCTATTATTAGAGTTACAGTTTTATTAATGTATAGTGGAGATGAACAAGTTTGAAATTGAATTAGAAATAGAGAGCCTTAGCGTGTCGCTACTCAATAGGGACACGTGGCGAGCTATAACATTTTAGGTTCTGGGGTGTTACAACTTAGGTGGTATCAAAGCTTAGGTTTGATCAATAGAGTATAAGTTTGATGATCTTTAGAAATTAGATGATGGTCATTAAGTGTAGGTTTCCGTCAATAGAAAGTAAGTTGAGATCTTTAGATGGATTAGGCATTGAATTTGTTGAATGGTAGGAGATGAAGAGAGTAGGTAAATTGTAGGCCGATTGTTTTTATTTAGCAGTTTAATTTATTTTAATTATTGTATTTGAATTGTAGTTCCTTTTAAATCTCTATTTTACTTTTAGATATATATGTGTCTATATGTGTAGACATAGGTATACATAAATGTATACCCCTACTAATTTTTAAATTGACTTTAACTCTTGGATCTACTCAGTTGCCTCCTCTCAAACAGAATGCCTCCCAAAAGAATCATAGAACAAGGCTCATCTAGTGTTAGATATGATAGGGATGCCCTAAATGAAAGGTATCCTCTAGGACCGCCTTAGTAGGGAGCTCCATCATAGGCCACCAACATGATTGCTCAACTGCTAGAAACTATAAATAGGCTATGAGACTTGCTAGGCTTGTAGGACTAATTTGGATTGGACAGGTTTGTTCAGCTAGGAAAGGAATTCAACCTACGAGTTGACGATCCAATAGAAGCTGAACATTAGATAATAGAGATTGAAAAAGATGTGTGCTACATTCTGGGTGCCAAAGGATAGGAAGGTGGATTTTGTAGCCTTTATGGTAAAAGGGTCGACTATGGATTGGTGGGTTAGTATGTCTTGATTAATAGGAGCACTCATCTATTAGCAAAGTTTTAGTGAATCATTTTATGAAAAAATTTCCCTAGTAGCATTAAAGACAAAACAAAGGCAATGTACTATAATTGCTAATAGGGTAATCGTATGATAGAAGAGTTTAAAGCGAAGTTGAATAGGTTGATAAAATTTTTGCCTAAAGCAGTTTGTATAGATGATGCCTCTAGGGCTAGATGGTTTGTAAGAGGCTTAGAACCTAACTTCCAGCATGAGGTAGGGTCCTTCGAACATAGGGTAGGTCCTTCCAATTGCCCACTTATGCAATGGTGGTTGATAAAGCCAAATTTATGGAGCAAAGCTAGAGGAGAACAAAAGAACAATTGTCCCATAGGTTGGGAATTGCTTTAGTGAAAAGATTTGCCTCGAGTAATTCATATGCAAAGAAAGGAAAGAGGCTTATAGTTTATCAAGTTAGACTTGTGGCTCTCATGCTTAGACTTGTTCAAACTAGGCTAGTACCTCTAGCATTCCCTCCACCACCATAAGTAAGGCTAGTAATACGAAATCCGTCAACTTATGCTAAAACTCGAAATCTAATTGAATTGAACAATCGATGATCGATCGTCAGAACCTTGGTATACACGATTATGAAAAGATTGATTGATAAGTTTTGGATGAACGCTACGGATTCAAAATCCGATAAGTTTACTCAGTTTTGTCAAGAACCAAAGAGAAAAAACTCTCAATTTTATAAATAGACTTTGCTAAGAGATTCATATAAATGAATATGTGACAACTATATATAGTCTCACAACAAAAGCACATAAAAACATATAAAAACCCTAATTGCGACTAAGGGAAACATTATACACCAGCAGCCTATATTTGACAAAAGCTTGCCTATATTTCCACTTAAGTTGGCACCTAAGCCGATAGCTTAGTTTTAAACTTCCAATTGGCCTAAATTGTTTGATAGCTTACAAAGCCGGTCTAACTCCATTTTCATGCCGGCCACTTTAGGCCGATGGCCTTCTTCAAAGTCGACCACTTTAGGCCGGCGGTCTTCAATAATCTTGAAGTTGTCGGCCTTTTATTCCATCCCCGACTTTCATCTTTGTGATCCGCACTTCGGATAGGCCCGTGTTCTTTGCTCCCAACTCCTTATCTTTTCCTTGATCATCCTTGAACTAATCCTCCTAATGTGATCTTCATCATTCCCCTCCTCTTGAAAATATTTGTCCTCAAATTGTCACCTAAATTAAAACAAATCAAATCAGTAATATTAAAAATAGTACTAGTTGGATACGCACTTGGCAATTCCAATTTATAAACGTGATCATTGATGCACTCGAGGACTCAGAATAGACCCTCATGATGAGATCCATGATGAGAGCCAAGCCGGAAGAAGAAATGTCCTCTTGAAGTGCCGCTTGGACCGATCACAAGAAATCAAGCGAAACGATTCAAGGAAGCACTTAACGGGTTGATAAAGGTTGTCCATGAAGCCGAAAAGGATTAGAGCAATCATGAAGTTGGAACGGATTGGAACAACCATGGGAAGACCCTTGCTTTTATACAAGTCACACTGGACACGGGTTGAAGAGGGCGTGTACTTTCAAGGCACGGCCGTGTAGGAATTCTAAGATTGCACAGAATCATATACGGCTAGATACACGGCTAAAAGGCACGGTTGTGTATCTTTTTGTAGATTAGCTTGTCTCCATACATGGCCAGAAGTACACGGTCGTGTATCCCTTGCCTGCCAGCTTTTTCTTGTTTCGTGTTTTTACGCAACTTATCTAAGCTATGTCATTTTGGACTTGTTTTTCACGAATTGTAACCCTAGTATAAAAGCTCCTAAGGTTTAGAACAACTAAGAATTTACATCTTTGAACATTGAACACTTTTGAGAGGCACTCCTCTTGGTTCTTCAAGAACTAAATCAAACTTATCGGATTAATTTCCGTGGCGTTCATCTCGACTTATCAATCGGTCTTTCATCCCGATTGTGGCGTCTTCATTTTATACCAAGGTTCTTATCTTGCTTATAGATAACGGGTCGCGGTTTCCACTTTAGGTGTTTGGGCGTCTTAGGCAACGAATTTCCGAACGTATTGGTATTGGGTTTCGTCACGGGTTGGCGTGGTTCATATCAGTTTGGTATCAGAGCTTAGGTTTGTCAAAACATCAAGTTCGGTTGGGGAAGGTAATATCAAAAACCCTAACTCCAATCATTCATATCAATTATCGTATTCAATTTCGTAGTATTGATTGTCTTTTGATAGTGTAATATCGACTAGGCGATTGTTAAGAAAAAAAGAGAGTAAAAATCACGACAAAAAAAAAGAGAAAAGAAAAGAAAAGAAAAACGTGATCAAGAGCAACAACCAAGACAAAAAAAAAAAAATTCGGATAGAAAAATAGAGGAAAATTTACGAACCCTAGAGTTGTTTTGAATTCTACGAAAGGAAATTGGTGTAGTTAGGGTTAGTTCCAAGAGAATTGAGAAGAGGAAATTTGGCGAGTTGATATCACCATTATTTGTGAGAATACACGAGTGACTGTGTGATATCATCATTTGAGTGAAACACGTAAGGGAGTGTATCGTGAGGTTTAATTATATATATATTTGTGTTAGTACTAATCTTTTCTGCAGGGACAATGTCGAGACAACATTCTCCTGAAGGTGAAAGGGGAAGGTTTGATGCTAGGTTAGTAATTGAGGCGTTGAGGGGTGAAATGGAGAGGATGTTCCAAGAGGGAATGGAACAAATTCATGAGACGGTAGATCAAAGACTCGAGCAATCTACAAACATATTCCAAGGGCATAAGAGGGAGAGTCATTCTAGGAGAGTACCGAGGGGTGGAGATGAAATGACGGATGATGACTTTAATGAGCCTTTTGTTGGGAGTTATAGAGGATATAGTGGTTGGAATAGAGGAACTAGAGATTGGGAAGATAGAGGAGAGAGGAATAGAGAGGATGATCAATTAAGTAGTATAAAGATGAAGATTCCTCCTTTCCAAGGGAAGAATGATCCCGAGGCGTATTTAGAGTAGGAGAAGAAGGTAGAGATGGTGTTTGATTGTCACAACTATAGTGGGAGAAAGAAAGTAAAACTTGCTGCCATTGAGTTTTCGGATTATGCTATAGTGTGGTGGGATCAACTAATGTTGAATAGGAGAAGGAGTGGCGAGCCACCTATTGAGTCTTGGGAAGAGATGAAAAGAGTGATGAAGAAGCGGTTTGTGCCTGCGTATTACTATCGTGAATTGCACAACAAGTTGCAAACTCTTAGGCAGGGAAGCCGAAGTGTAGATGAGTATTTCAAGGAGATGGAAGTCACTATAATTAGGGCGAATGTAGAGGAGGATAGAGAGGCTACAATAGCTAGGTTTCTTACTGGGTTGAATAGAGAAATCCAAAATGTGGTTGAATTGCAGCATTATGTGGAATTGGAGGATATGGTTCACATGGCTATAAAGGTTGAGAACCAGTACAAGAGGAGAGGTAATAGTAATGCACGGTTTCAACAGGGTAATGGTTCATCCACTTGGAAGACTAATCAATGGAAGAAGGAAGAAAAGCCTTTACCCACCAAACCAAAAGGGGAGCTAAGGCAAGCGAGTTCTACTCTTGGTAATCAAGGTAACCCTGAATCTTCTACTTCTAGAAATTGTGACATTAGATGTTTTAAATGTCAAGGTAGAGGCCATATTGCTAGTCAATGTCCAAATAGGCGTGTGATGATTTTGCGTGATGATGGTGAGTATGAGACTGAGGGGGATAGTGAAGAAGATGATATGCCTCCATTAGAGGATGCTAGTGATGATGAGGAGCCTGCAATGGGAAGGCTAGTGGCAGTAGTAAAGCGAGCTTTGAATGTGTAGTTGAAGGAAGAAGAGGAGGTGCAAAGAGAGAATATATTTCATACTAGATGTTATCTAGGAGATCACATTTGTAGTTTGATTATTGATGGGGGAAGTTGCACCAATGTAGTGAGTAATTTTATTGTTGAGAGGCTGGGGCTCAAAACTGTTAGACACCCTAGTCCATATAAATTGCAGTGGTTGAATGATAGTGGAGAGACTAAGGTGAGTAAGCAAGCATTGATTGGTTTCCGCATTGGTAGGTATGAGGATGAGGTGTTATGTGATGTAGTGCCAAAGCAAGCATGTCATGTGTTGTTGGGGAGGCCGTGGCAATTTGATAGGAAGGTTGTTCATGATGGCTTTTCTAACAAGTATACGCATGTTCACCAAGGGAAAAGCTTTAATCTTAAACCTTTAACACCTAAACAAGTGTATGAAGACCAGTTGCAACTACAACAGTCTTTTGCAAAACATAAGGTGAGTGAAAAGTAGAGTGAGAGTGAGAGAGCAAAAGACAATGAGAAAGAAAAGGAATATAAAAGTCAAGATCAAAAGGAAAAAGAAAGGTAGGCTGGAAAGAGTGTGAGAGGCCAAGTTGAAGGGGGATCAACTTTGGTGGTGAGTGAAAAGGAGAGGGCAGCCTTGCAAAAGGAGAGTTGTGTGGCAAGAGCGAGTGTAGTGAGGAGAGCGTTAGAGATGAGGCAACTTATGTTGTTACTGGTTTTTAAGGAAACATGTCTTAATACTAACGAACTATCTAACTCTTTGCCTAGTGTGGTTGTGTCTATTGTGCAGGATTTTGAAAATGTCTTTCCGAAGGAACTCCAAAGGCAGGTAGATGAGTTAATGGAGAAGGGATACGTGAGAGAAGGCATGAGTCCATGTGTAGTGCCTGTGATTTTGGTGCCTAAGAAGGATGGGACATGGAGAATGTGTGTTGACTGCCACGCCATCAACAACCGTACGGTAAAGTATCGTCATCCCATTCCTTGTTTAGATGACTTCTTAGATTGGTTATATGAGTATAGTGTCATTCCTCATGAGCCATGGATAAACATTTCCATAGATTTTGTGTTAGGATTATCTGGGGCTAGGCATGGTTGAGATTCTGTTTTTGTAGTTGTTGATAGGTTTTCTAAAATGGCACATTTCATTCCTTGTCGCAAAACGGATGATGCTATACACATTGTTGATTTGTTCTTTAGAAAGGTAGTGCGTCCGCATGGTATACCTAGAAGCATTGTTAGTGATCGAGATGAGAAAATTTTGAGTCATTTTTAGAGAGTATTGTGGGAAAAGTTGGGAACTAAACGGATGTTTTCAACTATCTGTCACCCACAAATTGATGGGCAAATTGATGTGGTTAACAGGACTTTAATTCAATTGTTAGGGGCAATCATAGAGAAGAACATTAGGATTTGGAAGGATTGTCTACCATTTGTGGAGTTTGCATATAACAGGGCTTTATATAGCACTACTCATTGTTCACCATTTGAGATTGTGTATGGTTTTAACCCATTGGTTCCTATTTATTTATTGCCATTGCCACTTAACAAGTCTGTGAGTTTTGATGCTGATTCTAAGGCAGATTTCGTGAGAAAGCTACATGCATAGGTAAAGATTAGGATTGTAAAACAAGATGCCTGGGTCGCTTCAAGGGTGAACAAGGACAGGAGACCCAAGATTTTTCAGCCTGGAGATTGGGTTTGGGTGCATTTTCGCAAGCAGAGTTTTCCATTGCAGAGGAGATCCAAGTTGAACCCTAGGGAAGACGGTCCATTTTCGATGCTTGAGAAAATCAATGATAATGCCTACAAGAAAAATTTACTAGGTGATTATCCAGTAAGTGCCACATTTTATGTTACTGATCTGAGTCCATTTGATGCAAGCAATGATTTGAGGACAAATCCTTTTCAAGAGGAGGGGAATGATGAGATCCATGATGAGAGCCAAGTCGGAAGAAGAAATGTGGATCCTCTTGAAGTGCCGCCTGGACCGATCACAAGAAATCAAGCGAAACGATTCAAGGAAGCACTTAACGGGTTGATAAAGGTTGTCCATGAAGCCGGAAAGGATTGGAGCAATCATGAAGTTGGAACGGATTGGAATAACCATGGGAAGACCCTCGCTTTTATACAAGTCACACTGGACACGGGTTGAATAGGGCGTGTACTTTCAAGGTACGGCCGTGCAGGAATTCCAAGATTGCACAGAATCATACACGGCTAAAAGGCACGGCCGTGCGGAGACAAGCAAATACACAGAAAGATACACGACCAGAAGTACACAGTCGTGTATCTGACCGGAATGTGCATAGAAAAGTACACGGTCAAAGTACACGGCCGTGTATGTTGCCAGAAGTTGTACAGAAAGGTACACGGCCAAAGTACACGGCCGTGTATCCCCTGCCGGCCAGCTTTTTCTTGTTTCGTGTTTTTACGCAACTTATCTAAGCTACGTCATTTTGGACTTGTTTTTCACGAATTGTAACCCTAGTATAAAAGCTCCTAGGGTTTAGAACAACTAAGAATTTACATCTTTGAACATTAAACACTTTTGAGAGGCACCTCTCTTGGTTCTTCAAGAACTAAATCGAACTTATCGGATTAATTTTCGTGGCGTTCATCCCGACTTATCAATCGGTCTTTCATCCCGATTGTGGCGTCTTCATTTTATACTAAGGTTCTTGTCTCGCTTATAGACAACGGGTCGCGGTTTCCACTTTAGGTGTTTGGGTGTCTTAGGCAATGAATTTCCGAACGTATTGGTATTGGGTTTCGTCACGGGTTGGCGTGGTTCATATCACCTCACCTCTTAGAAGTCGCTTTGATTGCTTTTATATTGGGAATCGTTTTAGGAGTATGCATACCCAAACCTAATTGATGGGAAAATTTCTGGCACCATCAACACTTTCAGAACTCGATTTGGATGATGATCCAAATCACTCATATTTTATGTCATTTCTTTTCATCTAATAAGTATTTGAGAAATAATCTTACAGGTACAATAATAATTCTCCATGGGATGCCAATATGTCCTACACTAGTCTATGGACACGGGACATCTTCAGAATTACAATCAAAGATCCGCTGCGATTGTTTCCACTCCAAAGCATTGGCTCATGAAAAATTATGATATTTTGTACTTTGTAATTGTTTTATGAACTATTTTATGTCGTATTTTCTTTTGGGAAACTTTCATGTTATTGTAATTTTCATTTAGGACTAGCCACCTTAAAAGTGGCAAACTTGTAATTTTGACCATTTTCTAACCCTAGGTGTAGCAAGTATAAATACTTGCTTATAGTAGGGTTTGAGGAGGCCATTTTGCAGATTATACACAAGCACTTAAAGTGAGGGAATTAGGGTTCAACTTAGTTTTAATTCTCTCATCAATTTCAACCCAAGAATTGGAATTATGGCGAGTGCAGCAAGGGGAAATTGTGAGTCATATCAATTTCTTTCATTATTGTTTTTCATTTCATCTCTAGTGAGTCATATCTAGGATTGATTTAGAGTTTCTTGGACATACTTGTGATCATAATTTGTGAACAATTATCTTGTTTAAGATTGATTGTTCTTTAGTACTTGAAATCAATATCATTTCATTTGTTGGTGTGAATTGGAATTGAAGAGGAAGTTGATGTCACGGTTTTGATCAATCCATTTTGATTTGAATTCATGTGGATTTCAATTATTCTTGTTGTTATATGGTGAAGATTACATATATGGATTGCAATTGCATCATTTGATCTTTGGTTTTCATAAAATTTCCAAAGGGGTTTCACGTAAATTGTTAACCAATTAGACCGGTTTGTAATAGAGTTGTGATTTGTTTTCTTTGAGTCATTTGATTGTGCTTGGAATTGGTTTTGAGCACATCACTAATCTCTAGGTTCAAAGAAAACTTGACGATGGCACCCTTTACAGGTTCACTTAGCACATTGCTTTTTCTGTCACTTAATATTGTGCTTGGCCTTTTCATGCAACTTAACAGATCTCTTTGTTCCTGTAATCAGAACATTCTTAACCTCACTGAGTCTCTCATAAAAAATTTCTTTCAACTCTGTTTTTCTCTCATCACTCAATGTTCTTCCTCTCTTTTCGCTTTCCTTTGACTCAGACTCTGATAGGAATCAGACTCCTACAGGACCTATCACCAGGGCCCGAGCTAAGGGTCTCCATAATTTAGCTTTGAGAGTCTTGCTAAAGAAACCTAATCTTGAGAAAGTTAACCTATTTCCTACATCTCTACATTATAATTTTAGTGCATTTCAGCAGGCTCACTTATCAATCCTACAGGATACAAAATCACCTATACTACTAAGCGAATCAGGGTTCTCAACGGGGCTTAATTCAAAAGTATCTTGAAGACCGGCATCATGAAGGCTCATTTCTTTTATATATTTCTCCTTTTATGGACTATTTTATGTTGTATTTTCTTTTGGGACACCTTCATTTTATTGTAATTTTCATTTAGGATTAGCCACCTTAAAAGTGGCAAACTTGTAATTTTGACTATTTTCTAACCCTAAAAGTAGCAAGCATAAATACTTGCTTATAGTAGGGTTTGAGGAGGCATTTTTTAGATTACACACTTCAAATTTTCGTGAGAGGGCTTAGGGTTTCCCTACTTCTAATTCTCTTATCAATTTCAATTTCCAAGAGTTGAAATTGTGGCGAGTGCAACAAAGGGTAATTGTGAGTAGTATCAATTCCTTCTTTGTTGTGTTTCCATTTCATCACTAGTGAGTCATAACTAGGGTTG
Organism: Laguncularia racemosa; assembly: GCA_037954665.1. Lineage (NCBI taxonomy): Eukaryota > Viridiplantae > Streptophyta > Magnoliopsida > Myrtales > Combretaceae > Laguncularia > Laguncularia racemosa. The sequence goes on from JBBMOL010000552.1 coordinate 88,152, forward strand.
ATTTGGATTTTCTTGGACATATTTTTTGTTGCAATTTGTGATCAATTATTTTGTTAAAGATTGATTGTTTTTAGTACTTGAAATCAACATCATCTCATTGGTGGCGTGAATTGGAGTTGTAGAAGAAGTTGGAGTCACGGTTTTGATCAATTCCTCTTGGTTTGATTCACGTGGATTTCAATTATTATTATTGTTATATGGTGAAGATTACATATATGGATTGTAATTACATCATTTGACCTTTGGTTTTCATCAAAATTCTAAAAGGGTTCACACAAATTTTCATCTAATTGAACCGATTTTAATTGTGAGTTGGAGTTTTTTTATTTGATTCATTTGATTATGCTTGGACTTGGTTTTGAGCACATCATCTTTTGGTATTAGAGCACAAGTTAAGAGAAGGGATTAAGTGTTGGTTAAATTCTTGATCATCACGCTCAATTAGGGTTCTTCATATTGTGAACTGAAATTGTGTATTGTAAATTGAGTTGTGAAATTGTCTTGATTGAGAATTGAATTTGCTGCTTGTTGAAGTTGAATTGAAGGACTTGTTGTAGCTTCTTGTGGTTGATCATTTTTGTGGAATGGAAGGAGAGTAGAAGTGTGTTATTAATTCAAATTTTCGAACTTGAAATTTGCCCTTTCATACCACGATTGACTTGTTGTTTGAAGAAGCTTGTGGAGTGTGTTGTGTGAATCCTTTGTGCAATTCGAATTGGAGGAGTGTATTTTTCCAAATTTGCATTGTGTGGATAGTAGGGAATCTATTTGAATTCAAACACAACAATTAAGTTGAGGAGTTAATGAGTGTTTGTTTGAATTTGAAAATCATTTCTTACCAATTGTGGAAGGGTTGCAATTAGTGAAGTGGTTGAATTTCAAATTTAAATTGCTGCCTATTTGTGTTAAGTTGCGGTTAGTACTTGTGGAAAGTGGAGTATGTTTTGTTATTATTGCTGTGGAAGTGGAGTGCATTTGTTGTTGTTGTCATTTGTTATTATTGCCGTGGAAGTGGAGTGCAATTTTGTGTTGTTGTCATGGGAGTTGTTTGTGAAGTGAGTATCTTGAGGAATTTGGGGAAAAATTGTTGCACCATGATGTGAAGGGAGTGGGAAATATTGTTGTTGTGGTGATTGAATTTGAATTCAACAATGTCTAGTGAAATGCTTCAATATACTAATGTGTTGCGTCGAACATTAACTACATTTGCTAATAAGGATGAAGAACAAAGGGAAAACTTGTTCCATACTTCTTGTAGGATACAAGGAAATTTGTGTGTCCTTATAATTGATGGTGGTGTTGTACTAATGTAGTAACCACCTCGTTAGTATCGAAGCTAAGATTTACAACTATTCCACATCCTAAACCATATAAATTGCATTGGCTTAGTGATCAAGGAAGTTTGTATGTGACCCAAAGAGCTAGGGTACCCTTCAGTATAGGGGACAAGTATTGTGATGAGATTGAATGTGATATCTTGCCTATGTGTGCATCCCATATATTGCTTGGCAGACCTTGGTTATATGACAGGAGGGTCTTACATGATGGCTTCAGGAATACTTATGTGTTCCAAAAGGAAGGCAAACAAGTTATTTTGAACCCTATGTCACCTTCAGAGGTCCAAAATATCCAGTAATATATCAGTCGACCATCAAAAGTTAAAAGGGCTTTGATATAGTGTGATAATTCTGAGGAAAAGAAGGTATTATTGATGGGACAGGGTGAGATGGAGAGGTTAATCACAGAAGAGGCTCCAACATACTTATTTCAGTTAAGATGTGTATTAGGGTTACAAGAGCCACAACCTTTACCTCCAGTAGTTTCTTAGGTATTTAATGAGTATACTGACATTTTTCCTAATGATTTGCCAGCAGGATTACCACCTTTGAGAGGGATAGAGCATGCTATTGATCTTATGCCCAGTTCAGTGTTACCAAACCGACCTGCATATCGCATGAATCCCGAGGAGGCTAAGGAATTGAAGCGCCAGGTAGATGGATTCGTTGAACGGGGGTTTGTTAGAGAGAATCTCAGCCCATGCGCTATTCCCGCCCTTCTTGTTCCTAAGAAGGATGGAACTTAGAGAATGTGTATTGATCGCAAAGCCATCAACAAAATCACCATCAAATACAAGTATCCTATTTCTAGACTTGATAATATGTTAGATGAGCTGCATGGTTCATAGGTCTTCTCCAAAGTGGATCTTAAAAGCGGATATCACTAGATTCATATGAGAGAAGGGGATGAATGGAAGACCGCTTTTAAAACACGTCATGGACTGTATGAATGGTTGGTTATGCCATTTGGTTTGAGTAATGCTCCTAGTACTTTTATGAGGTTGATGAACCATGTGCTGAAAGAATTTCTAGGAAAATTTGTTGTTGTTTATTTTGATGATATTCTGATCTATAGCAAAAACCTAGAACAACATGTAGAGCATCTTCGGGTAGTATTTTCAGTATTGAGGACACAACAACTATATGAAAATATCTAGAAGTGTTCCTTTTGCCAAACTGAGGTAACATTCTTGGGTTTTGTTGTATCGGGTTCAGGTGTTAGGATGGTATCAGTCCTACAGGATACAAAATCACCTATACTATTGAGCGTATCAAGGTTCTCAACGGGGCCTAATTCAAAAGTATCTTGAAGACCGGCATCATGAAGGCTCATTTCTTTTATATATTTCTCCTATTATGGACTATTTTATGTTGTATTTTCTTTTGGGAAACTTTCATTTTATTGTAATTTTCATTTAGGATTAGCCACCTTAAAAGTGGCAAACTTGTAATTTTGACCATTTTCTAACCCTAGGAGTGGCAAGTATAAATACTTGCTTATAGTAGGGTTTGAGGAGGCATTTTCTAGATTATACACTTCACATTTTCGTGAGAGGGCTTAGGGTTTCCCTATTTCTAATTCTCTTATCAATTTCAATTTCCAAGAGTTGAAATTATGGCGAGTGCAACAAAGGGTAATTGTGGGTAGTATCAATTCCTTCTTTGTTGTGTTTCCATTTCATCACTAGTGAGTCATATTTAGGGTTGATTTGGATTTTCTTGGACATATTTTGGTTGCAATTTGTGATCAATTATTTTGTTAAAGATTGATTGTTTTTAGTACTTGAAATCAACATCATCTCATTGGTGGCGTGAATTGGAGTTGTAGAAGAAGTTGGAGTCACGGTTTTGATCAATCCCTCTTGGTTTGATTCACTTAGATTTCAATTATTATTGTTGTTATATGGTGAGGATTACTATATGGATTATAATTGCATCATTTGACCTTTGGTTTTCATCAAAATTCCAAAAGGGTTCACGCAAATTTTCATCCAATTAAACCGGTTTAAATTGTGAGTTGGAGTTTGTTTATTTGATTCATTTAATTGTGCTTGGACTTGGTTTTGAGCACATCAGACTCTCTCTCCTCATCTTCTGCAATGGAGCTCAATTTAATTTTTTTTACTAACTCCCTTTTGTTCACTCTCTCTTTATAGCCTCACTTGATCTTCATAAAAATTTTCTTTTCTCTCGGCTTTTCTCTCATCTATTTTCTCACAAGCCTCATCTTCCTCTACCTTTATTTTCTCGCAAGCCTCATCTTCCTTCTCTTTTCCTTTTGTACTCTCACTCACTATCCTTTTTTTTTTTACTCTCTTTCTTTTGACCACTCTCTTTTTGCAATTTCATCTAGTCTTCATAAACTTGCTTAAGGGTAAAAGGTACAAGGGTAACTGGCCTTTGATCGTGCTCAAAGGAATACTTATTGGTAAAGCCGTCCCTCTTATCAAAATGCAATGTTCGTCTAAGCAACAAGTGAGTAGCCTGCATTGGAACTACATCACATAAAATGTCATCTTCATATCTTCCAATTCTAAAAGTAACTAGCACCTGCTTGTCTACCCTCACTTCACCACTATCATTTAACCACTACAATTTATAAGGTTGAGGACACTCAATAATGGAAAGTCCTAATTTCTCAACCATAGTTGCACTTGCCACATTAGTACAACTCACACCATCTATAATCACACTACATACCTTGTTCTGAGCTAGGCATCTAGTATGAAAAAGATTATCCCTTTGCAACTCTTCCTCGTCTCTAACCTGTACTTTCCAAACTCTCTTGGCTACCAACAACTTCTCCTGAACAACAAACTCCTCCCCATCAACATTTTCAAAAGACTTTTTATGAGACATATTGCTGCACAAGACAATGTTAGGAGTAATAAAATGTAATCTCTCAAATTCACTCGCTCATGTGTTTCACTCAAATCACTCTACTATTCTCACCAATCCTTACCCACTAAAAAATTGCTCTTTTTGGTTCTTTTGGAACTAACAATCCAATTAGATTTGTTCCTGTAGAAATCCACCCAACTTTCCCAACAGTAGTTTCATAATATGATTCGATAAGATTCACAAAGTGCTACGAATTCAACTAAGGATCACCACAAACTTTAATTCACAATTTCGTAACATGACTTTTTTTTTTATACGAATTCCTTTCTTCTTCTTTTTTTGTTTTTTCCTTTGCTTCTTCTCTCTCTCTCTCTCTCTCTCTTTTTTACTCTTAAGAAAGGAAGTATGTACGATTCCTTTCAACACTAACAATAGTCAAATTTAAATCTACTCGCAACAATTCAAAATTCAAAGAATTTTTTCTTATTCAAACCCTATTTTAAGATCAGGTAATTGAAATAACAAAAAGATAGGTGATCTTGAAAAACATGATTGCTTTGATACTAAATGATGTGAACTCCGTCAACCTGTGCCAAAACTTAGCACTCGATTTCCTAATCTCACAGCCTATGGATCTATCAAGAATGATGGACACTGTGACCCTTTGTCTATAAATGAGACAAGAACCTTGGTATATGCGATAACACCGTAATTCATTATAGAAGGATCGATTGATAAGTTTTGGATGAATGCCACGAATTCAAAATCCAATAAGCTCAATTAGTTCTATCAAGAACCAAAGAGAAAAAAATCTCAATTTTATGAATAGACTTTGCCAAGAGATCCATATAAATGTATGTGTGATGACTATTTATAGTCTCATAACAAAAGCACACAAAAACGTATAAAAACCCTAATTGTGACTAAGGAAAACATTATACGCTGGGGGCCTAAATTTGACTAAAGTCGGCCTATATTTCTACCTATGCCGACAACTTAGTTTTAGACGTCCAACTAGCCTAAATTGGAGTAAGCTGGCCTAACTCCATTTTCATGTCGGCCACTTTAGGCTAGCGGCCTTCTTTAACGCTGACCACTTTAGGTTGGCGGTCTTCAACAACTTTGAAGTTGTTGGCCTTTGATTCTATCCTTGACTTCCGTCTTCGTGATCCGCACTTTGAATAGGCTCGTGTTCTTTGTTCCCAGCTCTTTATCTTGTCCTTGATCATCCTTGGACCAATCCTCCTATTGTGATCTTCATCAGCTAGGGAGAAGATGTCTTGGGTGTTTAAGACCATATGATTTACGTCAATGCAGTTGGCCAAAAGGGGCATGCTTTTCTTGTGCTAAGACATGACATCCCAATGGAGATTGTATAGAGAAATCAATTCCTTAATCATTCTGCTATACTTATATGCAATGGGGTCATAGATCTTTTGAATGCGGTGCTACCATTAATCAAACGATTGCAGTACTACAACAAATTCTAGTGCAGCAGCCGGTATGACCTCCACTCAGAGTACAAGCAAGTTAACCCCAACACACAGGACTGAAATCATGTTTTTGCTTTACAATAGCACCAATATTAGGATACTCCAAACTAAGATACTATTATAGGTATGTTGCTAATCCTCTTAACTACTATTTATGTATTATTTGATACGGGTGCAACACATTCATGTATATTATCTGTTTTTACGCATATGACTGGTTTGAAACTTGTGCTACTAAATGATGCCATGATTGTGAATACTACTTTTAGAGTAGGGGGAAGATTAGATAAAATGTCTAAAGATGTTGAGATTAAAATATAAGGAAAAGAAATGCCAGAAGATTTATTTGTGTTGAAGATGATGGAATTTGATGTAATTTTAGGGATAGATTGATTGTCTAAATATTATGCCACCCTTGATTGTCATAACTTAGTGGTCTATTTCAATTTCCTTAATGAAGATTTGTAAACACCCCATTTTTGCCCATAATAATCAACAATAAACAATTACCATTTTTTTCAATTTTTTTTCTCTAATTTGGAAAAAATAGGAAAAATGTTCAAAAAATAAAATAAATAGGAAAAATACATCAATTTTGGAAAATAATTGCAGAAATGGCAATTAAAAAGGATTAAATAATTTTTAAAATTTTTGAAATTTAAAAAAATACAAAAAAATAAAAAAATCGCATTGCATATATGCAAATTGCGAAAATAAAAAAAAAATCTCGAAAGTGGGCTAGCCCAGCTAGTCTAGACCATGGCCTAAGGTGCGCGCGGTGGGGGGGGGGGGGGGGGGGGGGGGGGGGTGGTTTCAGGTTGCAGGTTCGAAACGCGGGGGAGGCAGAACCTGCGTTTTGCAATTTTTCTTCATTGCTTGGGACACGTGGTAGCAGCAGATTGGCTAGAGCGGACGCACGCGCCGGACGCGTGATCATCTTCAACCTTCATCGGAGATCGCTGGCGAGGAGGAAAAATCGAATTTCAGCCGTTTTGATTCGATTGTTTTGCACAAATCCAAAAAATCTTCAATAGAAATAAGATAAACATCATCCAATTAGAATCAAATCGCAACAAATTGATGGATTTGCACAAATCGGAGATGGGTTTTAACCGCAAATCCGATTTGCTTCAATTGGTGGAAATCCGAGCTTATCCAACTCTATTTCTTACACCTATAAATAGAGGATGAAGGGAGGAAGCAGGATCATTGATCAAAAGTGAGAAAAAGAGAGAAAAGATAGAATCGAAGCCTTACCGGAATTCTTCAACCCGCGATCGCCGATCGAGCTCGAAACCACCACTTGGAGGCAATCTTGAGGAAAAACATCGCCACAGTCAGGATCCCCATCCCTTAAAAGCTCGGAAGCCGCCTTTCAACGTAGCAGAAAGCCGCCGGAACGCCATCAACGAACACTCGCAGCCGCCGTGCCCGATCGACCTGACCCGACTCGATCTGACCCGACCGACCCGACCCGTGCATCAACCCGGATCCAGGTAAGTCAGATTTTTTGATTTTTTATTTATTTCTTATTTATTTATTTAGTTATTTTCTTTACTTTTTCGAATTTCTTTATTTATTTGTTATGTATAATTCAAAAATAGAAAAAATATTGGAATTTAGATTAATTTTTTCTTAGGAATTAATTTAGGATGAATAATAATATGAATAAATAATTATAATAATAAATAATAAAAATATGAAAATTTAGATTTTAGTTTAGGATAGATAAATAATATAGGAGAAAAGTTTTCAATAAAAATTATAAAAAATTAAGAAAAAATCAATAAAAATTTATATACTAGAAATGGGTCAAAAAATAGAGATATTAAATTTTTATCACTTAGAAAAATCATTTTCTTAAATAAATCCAAAATCGATTTTTTTTTCTAAAATAATTATTTTTTTTCAAAAAATCAACTGATCAAATTTAGGCTTAGATTTTTAGAAAAAATACTAAAATGATAAAAACGTAAATAAAAAGAAATTTCATAATTAAAAATCACCAACACATTAAAGTGTTTTAGGAAAAGCGAACTATGGCACGTTTGATCCTAAATAGCAGGTACGTAGGCACCCATTTGGGGTAACCCTAAAAAGGAATAAAAATCATTTTCTCAGAATAGTTTATTCAAATACAAAATAAAAAGACAACAAAAAAAATAAATAAAAGACATTTCGAATAAGTTTAGATTTTAGGATATTAGGGTGGTAACCTTAGAGTTTTAATAGGTTAGCCTCCGAACTTAAAAACTCTGGTTTTCCCTTTCCTCTTTTCACAAAAAACGAAAAGAGGAAATCACGCTGACTAGTGGTCTAAATTAGGATTAATTTGCTCAATTAGTCCTAATTCAATCTTTCCCAACCACAGTTAGGTGGCGACTCCAAAATAAAACGAAATTCCTAACTCAAGTCGAGGATCTATATTAGATGAGCATAGGGTTTAGTATAGATCTGATTAGGAATAGGAAATAAAAAAATTAGACTCGACAAGATTCAATTATATTCAAGTTAGAAGCATAAAGGCTCGCAACTCTTCCTACTTATGAGTTATGGGGTAAGAGTAAGATATTGGCACTGTCTGTAGAGGCTAGATAAGTTAAGAAACTAGAAGGCATACAGGTTATGAATGAATTTATAGATGTTTTTCCAAAAAATCTACCAGGTTTACCATCAGTCAAGGAAATGGAAATTTGTATTAGTTTTGTATTAGGAACAACACCATTATCTAAGGCGCCCTATAGAATGTCACCTACTGAATTGTTAGAGTTGAAGACCTAGCTTCTACAGTTATAAGATAATGGGTTTATAAAGCTAAGCATTTCACCATGGGGTGCTCTAGTGCTCTTTGTTAAGAAGATAGGAGCAAGAGGTTATGTATTGATTATAGGGAGTTAACCGGGTCGCAATCAAGAATAAATACCCTCTATAATAGATGACGTATTTGACCAATTATAAGGAGCTCAGGTTTTCTTGAAAATTAACTTGAGATCGGGTATCATTAATTAAGGATCAAGGAAGAAGACATTCAAAAGACAACGTTTAGAACTTATTATAAGCATTATGAATTCTTAGTAATGTCTTTTGGGTTAACAAATGCTCTAGGTGCTTTTATAGATCTTATGAATAGAGTGCTCAAGGACCTTTTAGATCAGCTTGTAGTGGTGTTCATAGATGATATCCTCTTCCATTCTAAAAGCAAGGAGGAGCATGAAACACCTTTGAGAGTAGTTCTACAAAGAATATAGGAGGAAAGGTTATATGCAAAATTCAGCAAATGCGAGTTTTAGCTAGAGTAGGTATTCTTTTTAGGATATGTGGTAAATAAAGGTGGCATCTCATTAGATTTTGAGAAGATAAAAATGTTGATTGGCTAGCTAAGATCAAGGACTATGATAAAGGTTAAAAGCTTTTTGGGGCTAACTGACTATTATAGGAATTTTGTGGAAGGGCTTTCTTGTTTAGTAACTCCTTTGACCCAACTGACATAGAAGAAGGTGAAATTTTTGTGGAATGATGAATGTGAAAATAGCTTCATAACACTAAAGGAGAAATTAGTAATAGCTCTAATGTTAGCTATACCTAAGATAGGGGAATAGCTTGAGATCTTTAGTAATGTGTCGACTTAAGGTTTGGGATGTGTACTCATACAGAATAGGAGAGTCATCGCATATGCCTCTTGTTAATTGAAACTATATGAGAGGAATTACCCCACACATGAATTAGAGTTAGTGGCAATGATCTTAGTGTTGAAACTATGGAAACATTACCTACTTAGTGAAAAGTGCAAAATTTTCACAAACCACAAGAGTTTGAAATATTTATTCACATAGAAAGATCTAAACATGAGGTAAAGAAGGTGGCTAGAGTTGATTAATGATTGTGATTTAAAGGTCCATTACCACCTTAGAAAGGCAAATGTTATAGTAGATGCCCTCAGTCGGAAGAAGCAAGTTAATATAGCAACTATAATCACCTCTTAGAAATATATATTAGAGGACATGCGTAAGTTAGAGTTAGAGATGGTGACATGTGAAGTGGGAACTAGATTGGATATCCTTTGTATTCAACCAACCCTTCTTGATCAAATTAAAGTAGGATAAATGGGATCTCTTGGAATTCAAAAGATCAAAAGAAAAATAGAATGAAGTGAAATAATTGAGTTTAATGAGGATGCTGGAGGTGTAGTAAAATATGGTATGAGATTGTGTGTACCAAATAATACTGAAGTAAAGAAGGGAATTGTGAAAGAGGCTCATTACTCAAGATATACAGTCTATCTTAAAAGCATCAAGATATAAACATTTAATGAATCATTATTGGCGGAGAAATATGAAGTAAGAGATAGTTGAATTTGTATCTAGATGCATGACATGCCAACAAATCAAAATTGAACATCAAAGATCCGCTAGTGAGTTACAACCACTTCTATACTTGAATAGAAGTGGGAACATGTAACTATAAACTTCATTACAACTCTCTTGAGAATTAAGGAGAAACATGACGTAATCTAGGTGATTATAGACAAATTGACCAAATGAACCCATTTCATACCAATTAAGGTGAAGTATAGATTAGAGAAACTTGCTCAACTGTACATTAATGAAATTGTTAGATTACATGGTGTGCCAACCATTATAAATTTTGACAGGGATACTTGGTTTGTTAGTAGATTTTGGAAAAGATTACATCAGGCTCTAGGCACTAAATTACAATTTAGTACTACTTTCCATCCTCAGACAGATGAGTAGTATGAAAGGACCATTTAAATTTTAGAGGACTTGTTGCGAGCATGTGCTTTAGACTATAGGGATAATTGGAGTGATCACCTACTTTGGGTGGAATTTACATACAACAATAGCTGTCAAGCTACTATTTAGATAACTGCATATGAAGCACTATATGGTAGGAAGTGTAGATGATGGGAATCAAAATCCGACAAGACCTATCATTAGGACAAAAATTGAAGGATTTCAAATCTTGGCAATGAGGGCCCATTTCAAGCAGATCAACCTCGGATTAAATTATTATCTAACCTCTTTTATCTTATTCATGAATTGTATATCCCAACAGGTATGCTTATTTGGTTTCACAAGGCGATGGATAAACTCACTAAGACTCAGCTTGTGGGTTATCTATGGACCGACCTGAACCGGCGATGAGTTGAACCGACGGATTCCATCATGAATCTAGCCTGTCGAAGATTATTTTCTTTACTTGTAATTTATGTTTGAACCATTTATTTTGTAAGCTTTATGGGACATTTTATTTGGTTGTATTTTACCTTTAGGACCGGCCACCCTATAGTGGCATAGTTGTGATTTTTTAGTCATTCTAACCCTAAAGGGTGTAAGTATAAATACTTGCAAGTTAGGGTTTTTGAGGAGCTTTTTGAACATTTGAGAAAATACACCCCCTTTGCCGTGGGAGAGAGTGACTCTTTCAAGCATTTGCTCTTATCAATTTCCTTAGTGAAATTGTGGCGAGTTGACTTGGATTTGTTGTGTGTTATATCAACAAATTACAAGTTGATCCTAATTCCAAACTAGTGAGTCATATCTGGTGAGGATTTAGTTATTTTATGTACTTTTGTTCTTATGAAATTAGGGTTCTAATTTCGAAATTTGAAAGCACCTTTGAATTGAATTTGAATACCATTTCGTTTTCCCTTCTAGCAATCGTCATTTGATATATTGTAATTCATCACAATTTCGGAATTTCATTTGGAATATTGAGGTATTTCCTTTGTTTGTGGCGTGGATGATCATTGACAATTCATCCCTTTTAGTTGATTGTGCTTGACCCCCCTTTAGGCACATCATATTTTGGTATCAGAGCTTAAGGTTAAGAGGGGGGATTGTTGAATTTGAGATTTTTTATCCTTATATTGTTATCTTCCTATTGCCGTGAATTGCTTATGGTTAAGAGGAGGAATTGTTGCAATTAGGATTGTCCTTTGTTTCCTTCTTGCCGTGAGTTAATTGAAGGTATATGAGAAGGGTTTTGTTGATTGAAGTTTTGGGAATTGAAAGTTTTTGGTATTACCTTTGTGAACCGAATTGCAAGGGAGTGAAAATTCGGATCAAGTGAATGTATTTTTTTGTTGTTGTTACCTTGATGTTTACGTGATTGATCCTTGTTGAAATTGAGGATTAATTGAATTGTTTGTATTGGTACTAATTGGCGTGAGTATCTTACTTGGGAAGTTGAAACTTGTTGTTGTAGAAGTGGACATCTTGTTGTAATTTTTTATCTTGACTTCACCGTGAAGGAGAGGAAGGTAGTGCAATTTCGGAAGTGCAAATTGTGTAGGAGGAAGGGTTGTGTTTGTTTTTGCATTGTTGAATTCAGAATTGTGGAGGATATTTGCAATTTTCCAGATTTGATTAGTGTGTAAGAAAGGAAGTTATTTTATTTCAAAACAAGCATTAAGAGTGAAGGAGTTAATTGTGCTTGTTTGAATTTGAAAATTTGCATCTTACCAAATGTGGAGGAGTTGCAATTAGTGAAGAGGATTGATTTTCAAATTTAAATGCTACCTTTCTTATGTTAATTTCGGTTGAAAAATTGTGTTGAAGTGGACAAAGTACACCGTCAGTGTGTAGGAGTGTATATGGTGTTGTGTGTGCAAATTGGAAGTGGAAGTGTATAATTTCCAGAATTGAATTTGCGTGGAAGAAGAGGAAACAATTTGAATTGAAACACATCCATTTACTTCAAGTAGTTAAGAGTGGTATTGAATATATTTCATTTGAATTTGAAATTGATTCTTACCATTTGTGGCAAAGTTGCATTAAGGGTGACACTTGTAAAAATTGTTGCCGTGTATGTGGAAGTGTATAGTTGTTGTTGCCGTTTCTTATTGTTGTTGCAATTTAAAGAAGCCTATTAGTTAGTTGTTGTTTGTTCCTACCTTGGAAGTGAAGGGTTGCAACATATTCTTGTTGCGTAAATTTAGTGTGTTGTGTGTAAAGTGTATAAGTGGCGGAGTGAGTTGGTTTTGGCGTGAATTGTTTTTATGAAGCAAGTGTGCTACAATTACTAGACATTACATTGGTACATCAAATAGATTGCATCCAAAAAAATGTCTATTAATAGTGTGAATGGAGGAATGAGTGATGTAGCATATAGTCGAATTGGTGGAGGTCAAGGTTCTAATGTTGCAGGTGGGAGGACCTTAGATGAACAACTTCGGGACCTTAGAAAACTTGTTACTACATTAGCAACAAGGATTGATAGGATGACATTGCCACCACCACCAGTGATACACCTTCAGGAGCCACCTAGAGCAAAGGGAGATTATCATGCTCTTAGAGAAGATAGAGTTGGTAATTTTGGACTTAAACCATTCCCAGAAATGGAATTTAGACCACCTAGAGGCTCAGAGTGTGCAGAGCTACAAATGCCTTCACTTGAAGATAAGGGTTCCACAGATGAAAGATGTCAAACACCACTGTGCCAACCTTCAGAGGTTTCTAAAGATAATGATCAGTTGGACCAATTGTTAGAAGACTCTAGGGATCAGCATAACATGGATGAGTCAGAGGAAACAAACTCGTTGGAAAGTGTTGAGATAGAGGAAACATCAGTCGATAATGAGTCCTTGTTTTTGTCACAGGAGAGGTACATCCTAGAGATGGAGGAAAGAAAACAATCATCTACTATAATATTTCAGATATTGGGATTCTGTAGCGATGCTCCTTCAGATGGATTACTTTTGGGAAACAGAGTCTCTGCTGCATTTGAACTGCAAGATTTGAGGTCAAATCTTTTTGAGGTCCAAGGAGATGATGGGAATCAAAATCCGACAAGACCTATCATTAGGACAAAAATTGAAGGATTTCAAATCTTGGCAATGAGGGCCCATTTCAAGCAGATCAACCTCGGATTAAATTATTATCTAACCTCTTTTATCTTATTCATGAATTGTATATCCCAACAGGTATGCTTATTTGGTTTCACAAGGCGATGGATAAACTCACTAAGACTCAGCTTGTGGGTTATCTATGGACCGACCTGAACCGGCGATGAGTTGAACCGACGGATTCCATCATGAAGCTAGCCTGCCGAAGATTATTTTCTTTACTTGTAATTTATGTTTGAACCATTTATTTTGTAAGCTTTATGGGACATTTTATTTGGTTGTATTTTACCCTTAGGACCGGCCACCCTATAGTGGCATAGTTGTGATTTTTTAGTCATTCTAACCCTAAAGGGTGCAAGTATAAATACTTGCAAATTAGGGTTTTTGAGGAGCTTTTTGAACATTTGAGAAAATACACCCCCTTTGCCGTGAGAGAGAGTGACTCTTTCAAGCATTTGCTCTTATCAATTTCCTTAGTGAAATTGTGGCGAGTTGACTTGGATTTGTTGTGTGTTATATCAACAAATTACAAGTTGATCCTAATTCCAAACTAGTGAGTCATATCTGGTGAGGATTTAGTTATTTTATGTACTTTTGTTCTTATGAAATTAGGGTTCTAATTTCGAAATTTGAAAGCACCTTTGAATTGAATTTGAATACCATTTCGTTTTCCCTTCTAGCAATCGGCATTTGATATATTGTAATTCATCACAATTTCGGAATTTCATTTGGAATATTGAGGTATTTCCTTTGTTTGTGGCGTGGATGATCATTGACAATTCATCCCTTTTAGTTGATTGTGCTTGACCCCCCTTTAGGCACATCAGTAGATCTCGTTTATACGAGGATGAAGTTGGTGAAAAACAAATAATAGAACCAAAGACAGTGTAGGAAGTTGTAGATGAAGTGAAGGTGATAAGACAATGAATTCTTTCTACTCTAAGTCACTAAAAAAGTTGTGCAAATAGAAGGCAATGCCTCTTGGAATTTCAAGTGGGAGATAAGGTTTTGTTAAAGGTTTCTCTAACTAAAGGACAAATTAGATTTGGTCTAAGATGAAAGTTAAATCGAAGGTAAGTGTCCATTTGAAATTTTGTGAGAGAATTGGCAAAGTTGCTTACAAGTTGGCTCTACTACCAAGTTTAGATGAAGTACATGATGTATTTCATGTATCTATGTTGAGAAAGTTTGTGCCAAATTTAGGCTAAATAGTGGCTTTAAAGCCTTTAAATGTATAGCAAAATTTATCTGCTATTGAAAGACTTATAAGGATTGTAGATACTAAGGAACAAGTGTTAAGGAGAAGAGTGATTCACTACGTTAAAGTATAATGGACAAATCAAGTAGAACGTGAAGTGACATGGAAGCTAGAAGAAGATATATGAGGGAAGCATCTAGAGCCCTTTCTAAACAAAAGTAAATTTCAAGAACGAAAGTTTTTGTAAGGTAGGGAGAATGTAAAATATACATATTACATATTTATTATAGTTTAAACCTAAGGTCATGAAGTGTAATAAGTTTAATATATGGAAGGTAGTTATTCCTTTTAGGGTTAAGGTATTTAAGCTTCACTTAACTTATTACCTCCCCTTTTTCTCATTTGCACAGTGAGTACTAAATAGACACTCTTAGACACACACAAGGTGACTTAACGAAAATCTATAAAATTAACCCACTTTCGCCAAGTAAGGGCTTTGATCATTAAGATGCATATTTTTTATCATAGATTCGTAGGCCTAAGTGAGTTTGGTGACATGTTAGAATTCAAAAACAAAGAGTGAGATAGAATGATTATAGGCATAAGATGAAGCAATTTAGGGATTCCAATCACAAATTAAAGCAAGTAAGTGCACCAAATTTGTATAATGTATTAGATTAACAAGTTAATTGAACCATTTTGATTTGGATTCATAGAAATTAGGGTTGCGGAGCAAATTAAAGAAGAGGAAGAAGAGGATTCACAAAACAGAAGGGTACACAATCAGGTACATGGATGTGTACCTTCATCGTGTTAAATGGTTTATGTTGTAAGGGATACATGGCACAATATATGGGCGTACACCTACCCGTGTTGAAGCACACAACTAAGTATATGACCATGTACTTGAGCATGTTGGAAAAAAATTATACATAGAAAGGTATATGACCATTAGTATGGTTATGTTCCTTCCTATGTTCCCTCTCGTGTTCTTTTATATGGCTACACACACAACCGTGTTGTTCCAGAACTCTCACACTTCAATTTTATTTCTTTTTTCTACAATTCTAAATTAAGGTTTATGTATGATAAAACAATAGGGAAGGGAAATATGAAATTAGGACTTGATTAACCACTTAGTAAGCTTAGATTATGCTATAGGATAGAGCTAAGCTTAGTCTTTGGAATTTAACAGGTTAATATCCCTTTGATAGTGATGTAAAAGCTACTATGATACCACTCCTCCAAGTACGTGTTTACCATGTTTGCTATTTGTGATTGTTAACGTAGTAAAATAAATGACTTTAATTGAATATTAAGTTTACGTATACGTGCTACTTGTACTTGGCTTGGCTTAGGGGCCTATAGTGTTAGATTCTTAGGGGGCACCCTAATGAATGGTATACCGCGTTATCCCTAGTAAAGCCTTATACCGAAGTGATCTAAGATAGATCAGGGTTAGACGGGGTTCGCAGTGATAGTTCCCACATAAGAATATATATGTATATATATTATAAAGTGTGATGGGGTCATGAGTATCCTTTTATTGGTTGTTGGCTAATTAAAGATAAATAATTTGATGATTGTGATATGTACATCCGTTGCACTTACATGTGTTTATATTTTGGTTAATATGGCAGGCGTATGTTTGTGTGGTACTTATGCATTGTGCTTAGGCTCATTTTTCTTATTTTTCAATTGCAAGTGTGTATGATGAGTCCACCAACTATGATGAGAATAGAAAATAGTATATTATTATCAGGATGAGAATAGGGGAGGGTATGAATATTATTATATTGATGAGTGAGGTGAGAGTTGATGAAAGATTCTTTTGTAGAACTTGAGGATGTTGAGTAGAGAATTTCGAGATGGTTTATAAACTTTCAAATATATTATTTCATTATATGTTGATGGATGTTTATCTAGGTAATTAGAATAGAGTTTAATTTAATCTATCTTAAGTAATAATGATTGGAATAATTCACCTATGAGTCATTCATTTCTATTACTAGAGTTATAGTTTTATTAATATATAGTGGAGATGAACGAGTTTGAAATTGTATTGGAGATAAAGAGCCTTAGTGTGTCACTACTCAGTAGGGACACTTAATAGGTTGTAGTGTTCCAAGTTTTGAGGCTTTACAAGTGGAGTCTAGAAGGGTGGTGCTTGTCACCCTTAGGAACGCGCTCTTTATCCCTATACCCATAGCTAGATCCATATTTGTTGATTAGTCATTTTGGCTTAGGCACAAGCCTAGCTTCACACTAGGGGCATGGCCATAAGCCTAAATAGCAGCCACTCGATGTCTCTTCCCATATAACCTTTTAATTTAATCATCTTCAAATAAGGCTCTCTATAGGCCATTATCCTCCATAATTGCTTACTCCTCCATTACTCAGATACTTTGTACATGCCTCAAGTGACATACCCCATGTTCTCCACTTTCAACTAATCAATAGCATTACCTATAAATGCTCTGGATCATCTATGAGTAAAGGGATTTACTTGCTCTCCTTTAAGTTTCTCTTCCTTACACATATTCAAATTCTAACTTCAGCGTTGGAGTGGCTATGTATGGATAGACTTGACATCCTTTAGCTCATTGCTTAACTTTGTTTTGTAGGTTTTTACACCTCTCCTAAATTCACATACAATAGTATCCAAAGTCATCATAAGTGAAATCTACATACAAATCATCACCTAAAAAAAGAAAAAAATAATAATAATGGGTTACAATGAACCCAATGCGATGGTAACCCTAAGCACATACCATGTTACTTGCATAAGGGCTTATCACTAATGTAGCAAGCAATAAATTATTAAGTATATTAATTCAGTGAATTACACAGTATAGGAGTACTCATAACTCCAAACAACGTGGCAGGGATATTAGAGGTATCATCCATTACAATGAAATCGAAGGTTGGCAAGAATTGATAACTTCCCATCCAATTGAAAAACATAAAATGCAGTCTTGTACTAATGTCACTGCCATTATCTAGATGTCACTAATCTTAATCCATCTATGAAATATTACACATGCATCCCATTCCATTGTATAACAACTACCATAACATCACTCCACTTTCGGTAACAAATTGATCGCTATTCCAACGTAATTTGCTCTTATCAACTACCTGCCAAGCCACCACTAATGACTTAAGCACCTAGCTATTGCATCACCCTAAGAAATTGATTGCAATCCTAGTTTGAGGGCATTGCCCACTAACCTGGAATAGTCAAGCACAAATAGCACTCAATTATTAAGCTGAGTTTATGTATTAGTCCGGTTATTTCATCTATCCTAGCAAACATACAACATGCACAATTATTGCTTGCTTAGCAAACCAAAAGATCGTGAACCAAGTAGAAGCATTGAAGTGAGATAGTTTTTGAAGTTATTTGCAAATGAGAAATCAAGAGTTATTATGAGATTGATTGAGATTAATTATTTAATTTTTATTTAGTTCTAAGACTATCGTTTACCTTGATGACTTATTTAAAGTTCCTAGGTGCTACATTAATATACTAAGGAATTTTCTTTCTTAAGAATCTCTCTACTTTGTCCTTAAGATCTTTATAAAAAAGTCCTTAAACATTTATTTATATTATTTATGTGACCGACATCACAAAAAAAATACAAAAGTAATAGAAAAGCTAAAAACAAAAGGGGATAAATTACACGGATGCCTCTTAAAAAGTTTTAAAATTACATGGACCTCCTACTTTATCAAAAGTCAACACTTAGGCCTCTTGAAATAGTTGCAAGAGCTACTTCTTTTATGTATTAGCTACTTATGTGTAGTTTTCAATTGATGTGGACAACATATGTAATATATTTAATTAACAAAACTACTAAAAAATAAAAAAATTGTAGGAAAATTAAAAAAAGGAAGAAAATTAGGTAGCTAGTGCCATGCCCTAAAGGGTGCCCTAGTTGTAACAGCCCGCCATATATTGTATTGAAGTCCATGATTAGCTGAATTCAAGCACACATAAACTTCAACATGGTACATAAGGCATTGTTACTCTAGAAGCCACCATGAAGATAATAGTTTTACAAATATTAAAGCTAACATATATTAATGTAAAACATAGAGTTCTGCATATATAATAGATAGAGAAATAAATCTAAGTAGTTAATATTACATTCATCTTGAAGAGTCTATTCAAAATTAAAAATATCTATTCTAGTTGTCTTCATCCTCACTTGCCCATCTATTAATATCTTAAAGATTCTCATCGTTGGTTGGATTTTATCGAGGTAAAACCAGAATGGTGCCTACAAAAAAGGTAAACTGTGGGGGTGTAAGCTATAAAACCTTAGTGAGATCCTAGCTCAACACCACCTTTCATGAAAAACAAAAAAGTTAACATTTAATGCATGAATCCATGAACAATCATATGTTAATCATCACATATAGTCAACCAGAAACTATATGAAGTCTAAGGATATTTTTGATCAATCTATCCCTTCTTTGACCTTTGGTTGAGGATCATTTTAAAATTCCATCAGAGTTTAGGCTACCAATTTTCATTACACTTACACACATCCTTAGCTACACAAAATTAAAGCCACACTCTACATATTAATGGTTATGCTAGAAGAATGATTTTCTAAGCAAGGACTTGGTACAAACCAAAAGAAGATAATGTTTTCCTTGCCTAGACACCTCCAGATGAATGCATCTAAAACATAATAATGAACACAGATTCCTACCAATACATGACGATCCTCTAGTCATTTTTGTATTTTTAGAATAGGATACTCCCTAGGGACATCCTTTCATTACTTATGTAACCATGATGGGATATACAAGATTATGCAAGATGGTGCTATGCATGATCCTTTTTAAAATAAGTATTTTGATATGCTGAACATACATTAGAAGGTGACCAAACAATTTGTAAACACTCCATCAACTATAAGAATAGCCATGAATATGAGAAAATTTACTTTCTTTCTCTTTAGGCCTTATCAATCAACCAAATCAAACACACACATGGTTTCATTAATATTTAACTTTAGGTGCTACTAAAGTTGCAAGCACAAATTAGGTGGCAATTATCATTGATACTCACCTTGTCATTCTTATCAAGGATCATAATAATTCTCGGGTAAAACCTGGAAGTCTTATGAAAAACTTATATAAACATGGAGAAATATTTATACATATAAGAAATAACTACTTTTAAGACAAACTATTCTAGCATCCTGCTGCTAATTCCCATGTTTTATTAATGTCTTTTAGAGTCTTTTAATGTTAAGTCCTTCGTTTAGGAAATGGGTTCGTCATCAAGATCTACGCTTAAGTCCTTGTTTAGGTAAAGTCTTGTTCTTGTGATAATAAGGAAAATATGTGTACGAGGTCTATGTCAAGAATATGTCTATGAATATATATCAAGAATGTGTCTATGGATGTTCCATATATCATAGATAGTCATAAATGGTCATAAGTCCTCAAGGTATAGAGATAAGGTCTTAACATCTTTTCTTTCCACTTTTGTATTTATTAGGGGTTTGAAATATGACTAAATACTAAAGAAGTACTCCAAATGAAAAAGAAATAGGATAATCTTACAAAGATAAAGTTTGTTTGATGTAGAATTGTGGGTGAAATCTACAACTATTACATTTAAGTGATATTAGTGTAAGTACATGATGATTATGTTATGAAAAATGACTTGGGTTAATTGGGATTACCTTATTATGATGAAAACTCCTTAGATAACTAAAATAGAGGCCCTAAAATATAGAAAATAAGCTAGGTTAGTAACTTACTTAAAAGAGTCTAAAGATGACTCAATCTTCTTGGAGGTTGCTTATCTTAGATTAAGGCTGGTGGTCCAAAACTATGATTGGCTTTAGAGATGCAAGTGGGGTTAACATTAAGTGAAACTTCTTGACCTTTTAGGGGAATATGAGTTGTGTTTGGTGGAAAGTTTATGGAAAAAATTTCAGAGGGAAAGGCAACAAGGTGGCGTGTAAGTGTGGGTTTGTTTATAAGGGTAAATTTGCTTTTGACCTTCCTTTTTATATTAGCTAAGTTTTGTTATTTTGAAAATTAATTTGAGCTTTGATTTTCTACATTTAAGGGGACAAGATTGGGTAGGTTTTAGTGTCACGCCCCAAAAGGGGGCCTAGAAGTTTCCACTAAAAATTATCCTAACACGTGTGCACCCTTTAAATGATAATCATCTTACAAGCCAAAGATCATAAGACTCTAAATAATTAATTATATTTACGGCAAATCATAGTACATATAGTTATATAATAAAACATAAATATAGATTCCGTACCCCTTGGTCAACCATGATCCCAAAGAATCAGTATCCCCTACTAACCAGTAAAATGGAATAAAATCCTAAGTTTCACAACTTACAATTTTTACATTAAGGTCCTAACATAACATTTCATCTAAATAGTCTATCTTTTGCAATTCTTACTTTATCGTCCTTATCTTCCAAAAAATCTTAACACTTCACATCTTATCCTATCTCAAGCTTTCGTAAATGCTACTTGCAAAAGGGTCTGTGGAGGGGTAAGCACATTACGACTTTGTGAATGGGAGGTTAATACTTTCAATGCTATATGCACACAAGCAATTGCGAATCAAGTTATCAAATCATATGCTATACTCAAACAACCATATAAATGCAGTATCTCACGTAGTCTTTCGGAAACCGATGTGAAGTCTAGGGTTTACGCCTCCCTTGACATTGGGTTGGGGATTCTGAAGCCACCATCAATGCCCAGGTCTCATTATCCGGTTTATTTATCTTATCACTTTGATAATTATAATATTTTTACTTCAATAGTGAATGCTCCTGTATCTTTGCATCAGTCGGAGCAACGATGCCATGTCTTTATACAGTCGGAGCAACACCCTCAAGGACCGGCCGAACTTGGATCCGTCAAGGTGCGACAATCCCCTAATCACTTAGTTCGCACTTGGTGGAACAGTAATCTTCTTATTACTTCCAGCGAGCCCTGTAACAGTGATGACCTTCAATCTCATACAATGTCTTGTGTAAATGCATGTCAAGTTTTAATCGAGACCATTTTTTTAATTAATTGATTTGAGGTGACTAAACAATATATATAGCCATGACCAATTCCCATTCAAGGCAATGAAGTAAGCTACCAGGCATTTAAAGTCTACCACTCCAAGAACAATCCATAGGGACCTAGTAAAGTCCTATAAACAATCTATTACATCTCATTTTCACACTTACCACAACAAGAAAAGATCATGCAATTCACATCACAAAATAAACAAGGAAACCAGACCAAGCAGATGGGAGCAATCCAGCCACACACAAGGTTTTAGTTAACTTAACACCTCTATGCCATTTGACTTAAACTTCAAATCAATCACTAGGGATTGATTTACAATTATTATTCTTTGACACCTCTATGTCCACACACCTCTCAAGTGCTCAGTTATTTACACATTCAAAAGTCAACAAGTAGCCACGTGTACATCCCTCCCAAGTCCTCAAATACCTATGTACAATATATATATATATATATATATATATATATATATATACATATATATAGGTTTATAACATAGCTTTAACTAAAGGACAATTTACTAGACACCTTCCCTCACTTACATAAGAGGGCAAGAAAATATAGTCATTAAATTGCAAAAATAAGAGTTGCACTTATGATATGTATAGTTATAGGTATAGATGTAACCTATAGAAATATTTTAGGAAAAGCATTTTGTTCAAACATATACAAATATATGTATTTAATATTACATTCTTATACATGTACATAATGATACCTAGTTTGTTCCCTTCTTTGCGTAAACACCTGTTATACGTATATACATAGAGAAAGCTAAGTTTACATATATTAATTTAGTTTACGAAAACAAATTAGAATTTGGACATTAAATTCACAGTGATAGCACTAGGAACTAGGGTGAGGTGCTATCGTCGAGATAGTGCTATCTACCTATAGCCCATTCTAATTTCTATATCGATACACTCATATTTATCTATAATTTACCTAATTACTAGTTTCTTTGTATGGTTTCTTTCCTAAACTCAATTAACCCCATTATATAACTCAAAATTGACAGCAATCACATTCAATTGGTAACTACAACCAAACAGGTGAATTCACATACATAGCAAATCAACGCATAACACAACATTATAGCATATCATTAAGTTTCCCACTTACCTATTTAGGGTCATCATAGTCCTAACCGGAGTCGAGCAATTCCAACAGGTAACCCCTTTGCTTTCCTCTTGAAATCAGTGTCCTTCTACAATGCTTCCTCAACCAAACCATAGAAAGCAGCATCACCACTTGACTTTGGTAGTTTTGTAGCACCTGATATGTGTACTTTACTCATTATGTATTTGATGGCAAGGCCTAAAGTCTCCTCCTTAAGAAACTTTAGGCGAACAAGATTCGAATGTTGAACACTTCCTCAACGTGATTCCGACATAAGGTTCTAGAAGGAACGACCTTCCTAGGAATCATTGCTTCCGACACCTCAAGTTGCTGTGATTGACTGTTTGCTTTCCTTGCGTAGAAGTCGAGCAATGGAACTTCTTCGACCTGCCAAATCCAAATTCCTTCTTCCACGTAGATAAGATACCCTTGGGAAGAACAACTAAAGGTTTTGCATTAGGGTATATGGCTAAGAATGATCTTCCTCAACATCCTTTGAACATTCCATTGCAAAGTACATTTCATTCCAAATATTCCCTAGGTTATCATCTTGGACATCGCTTAAATCATTTCCTTCACCATTTATACTAACATAGATGCCTCTCCTTTACATGAAGCATCTTTGAACCTTTCGTTTATTAATTTGTCTGTAATATCTCCCAATGAACTACTTATAGGACAACCTATAGGATTAGTCATCATTAAAGGTTTTGTATCACCTTCTTTCTTCTCTCCTTTGTTGACATCTCCACCTATAGGGTTTCCCGTCTTTCCTACTAGTTTTCATCCTGACTAATGCTTCCATCACTATACATACACCGGCTACTCTTTATACACATATATGCTCACCTCCATTGTAATAACGTCATACGCACCCATACACATAAGTTTTAACTACGCACATACACAAGATCAATACTCTCTTGTCTTTATTTTCTAGCTTTTCTCCTCTTTTCCTCACCCTTCTTCCATCTTAAATCTTCTCCTCTTCCTTCTTCCATTTTCCTTTTCTTCTTCCTTTTCTACTTCATATCTCCTACTCATCGAACCCCACTTACACACTTTACACCCATACCACGCATATACACTAGCACATTCTCTCACACCACGTACACACTCTTATCCATATACATACACACTCCGCACACACCTACACATACATATACACAATCATAGTATGTACCTAATTACATGCACACATAGCTGCACTTTGCAATCTTCTTCTCTCCTCAAGTCCACATGCACACGTACACACCATTAGCACATACATACACACATACTCAGCATATGCCTCACACCACCGACACGCACATACACACATACTCTGCATACACCATACATCACCGACATGCACATACATGCATACTCCACATACACCATATACCACTAGCACATACATACACACATACTCCACACACACTACACATACCTTCCATACACATACACACATATTCGCACACACCATACACCATCAATGTATACACATACGCTCACGCACACACCACACACCTACTCATACATATACACACATATTCGTACATACCACACACATCTCATATACATACATACATAGCCACACACACCTCACAACATCTCATACACTTACACACATACCCGCACACACCTCATAACCTTCTCTCCCCTTCCTTACGAACATCTCCTTTTCTCTTACACATAATCTCCTCAATTGGATGTCTCCTCGTTGGACAACATTTCTTTCTCACATTCTCCTTCACTTCAACCTTTCCTCCCCGCTGGTTCATTAATACATGCACGCTTGGGACTCGATCACTTAGGGATGTTGCTACTGTTGCTGTTGTTGTTATAGTCGTTTTTGCTGCCACTACTAGGGTCACCATTGCTGCTGCTATTGTCGCTGTCCTCCTCCCTCGAACACACACACCTTGCAAGCACCAAGCTCGTCTCCCTCTCACTAAAACATTACTCCCTACACACACATCACCTTCACGCCCACATTAAAGCAAGAGATTAAACATAGCAATTGCCACTCATGGATTTCTTCTCGGACGTTACTCGTGGGATGTTGCTACCATTGCAGTTGCCGTTACTGTTATGGTTGTTGTCATCATCATGGTTGCTGTTGCCATTGTTGTTGCAGTCGTGGTTGTCGTTGTTGCTACCATTGTTGTTGCCGCTGTTGTTGTGGTCATGGTTGTTACCGTTGGAAGCACGTGGAAGAAGATGCGATCCGAGAGGAGAAGAAGAAGAAGAAGAGAGGAAGAAGAAGAAGGAAAAGAAAATAAAAGGGAGAGAGAAGGGACGAGGATGGGAGTTGAGGGCCTGATGCTATCATTGTGCCTGCTGTTACCTATCATGGAAAAGAAAGAAATGATACGGTGGAGCTAGTAAGACAGGGCAAGCGTTTTTTTTTTCTCATAGTTATGTATATATATATATTTATATATTATATATTATATTATAATTATTTCTATTTTAATATTTGGCACACGTATGATGATATTTTTAAATTTTGTATTATTAATATTTTATTACAAAACTTTATGTCTAAGTTAATTTGATTCTTTCGAACATAAATATTTACTCTAAATTTTTATTTAAAATTCTTAGATCTATAATTTAAATTAATTTCATTATTTAACTCAATATTGTTTAAAATTATGTTTCAAGGAATTTATTCTTTTAATTTAAATTACATGAACTAAAATTAGGACTTACAATTATTTTTATTTATTTGTTTATATACCTATATACGAATACTTTTCAACTACTTTGTTTTCCTAAATTTATTTAGTAACATATTTCATACAATTCAATTTGTCACGTTCATTATCTTCCTTTCTTTCCAATAGTTGTTATTTTCAATTGTTCTATTTTTTTTAAAACTTATTATTATCACAAATTATTAAAATAACATTCATGTGTCGCAATGTTTAAATTTTCATCTTAAATTTCTCAAAGTTTTTAATATAGCGAGATTGTTATTCTTGCCATCCTGACCTAAAAGTATTTATTATCCTACTTATTCTTTTTAAATTTTCATATAGTCTTCTCAAAATTTTGGGACATCACATTTAGGGTTATAATTTGCCTAATATCTTATAGGATGATGTGGATAAAATCACATGGAGTTGACATAGTCAATGGAGGGAGGAAGATTTTAGTAGCTTCCAAGTGGTTTCTTAGGCTAATTTTTTGTTTATTTTCAGTTAACTTCCTTAGCTTAATAATGATAAATGTTGGGCTAATTTTGATTAAGTTAAGATTAGGTAAGAAGGCCCCAAACATGGGATGAAATAAGGTTAAGTAACAAGGTATTTTTGAAGATGAGATTTAGATGTAATTTTTCTTTTTTATATAGGACTTTAAAACTCTAATTTTTCTATGATATTTGTATTTTCTTATCCCATTTTAATCAAGTTAATTTAGGGTATTTTAGATTAAATTAAATTAAGATAGGAAGGGGTGAATTGAATGGTGACAAGTTAGATGGAATTACATGAAGATGCCTACATGAAGAAGGGGGTTCTAATATGTTTTTAAGGGCACATCTTTTTTAATTTTTCCATGTATTTTTACTGAGTAATCAAGGTATATTTAAGGTATAATAGGGTAACAATTAGGTAAGATTTAATAAGTATAGGATAAGATACATTAAGGTAAGTAAAACTTTGCAAAAATTGGAAAAATCACATATTTAGTGCATTTTCCTAGACCCGGTCACCATGTGCTAATTTTCAAATTATTTTCATGTCTTTTTCTTAGGTTAGACAAGATAAAATAGGGTAAGATTGAGATAAGATCAAGTGTAATAAATTTGGTCTTGATAAAATAAGGCAAGGGTTAAATTTTCAAAGCTTAAAGGTGAAGCTTGTCTTTTGTGGTGGTGTCTTGGGGAAGGAAGCATTTTTAGTAGCGTTTTGTGTAATTTTGTGATATTTTGTGTGTTTTGGGTAATTAAAGATGTAATATTGAATTAGGAAATAAATTAATTAAAATAGATTAGGATTTGGAGGTGGTTTCAAGCTTAACTGCTTAGAAGACTTTTAAGGCAAGGTTTAAAGGAATTACGATTTTGATTTGGTTTTATAATTGGTTTTGTTATTAATTTGTGTTTATTTTTGCTGATCGATGTTCTAGGATATTAATCCTTATGATTAGGATTAGATAGGCTAGATTTAGAAAGGATTTGATTCAAGTCAACACTTATTTTCTTGAATAGTTGAATTATCCTTCAAAAGTTGACTTTGGTCAAATTAGAGTGGACTTTAGGTAACCTTGTTCAAGTTTTTAAATCCTTTCAGAAATAATTGAGGTTAAGTACTGATCTTGTATATGAATTTTGATCAAATTCGAATTTAGTTTCCTAGATAAAATCTTAGGGTAAAAACTGAATCCTTAGATAAGGAGTTTAGTGATGTTATGTGAAATTAATGGTTTCTAACTAAAATTTTACTGAGTTAAATCCATTAGTTTTATAGAAAAGGGGTATCATATAAATCTACATTTTCTTATTTTCCAAGTCTATCCTAAATTATCTTGAAGCTTAATTCTAATGCATTAAGTCTATCTAGTCTTCTCAAGGGTATCGAATGGAATACTTAAGTTAATGATTTGAGTTGAGTTAGCTGACTTTTGTTGACTCTTTGCTCTAATTAAGTTGACTTAGGTCAACTTATGATATATTGGATTATCTCTAATTTCTAAACTAATCTTGGGTTCATTTGGAGGCATATCTTAAATGTATCTTCTTATCATAACCTATTTGATAAAGTTTCTATTCAATGAATTTTTAGGGAGTTACAGCTAGTAATAGTCATAATGTCTTTTCCTTTTTATTTTTTAATTTTCCTATAATTTTTCTTTTTTTTTTTAATTTTCTAAAATTTTTAGTAGTCTTATTAATTAAATATATGACATGTGTCATCCATGTCACCATGAAATTATACATAAGCAAGCAACATATTGAAAAAGTTGATCCTAGAACTCTCAAAGGGATAATTTTTTGTGGTCATTCATGTTTGAAGAACTTCCCCCCAATGGTAAAGGGACTCTAAAATGGGGTCCTTATGTCTTGGAATTGCTGCTAAGTCCTTAGTTGGGGATGATCTCATGCTTGAGACCATTAAATAAGCTCATTATCCTTGCGCATTATTAAGCCCATAACATATATTATTTGTTAAGCCCTCGATTTTGGCTTGATTACTTGGCTCATATTTAAATTTATCAAGGCTAGGAGTTCAAGTCTATAAGACTGCAGTTTAAATATTGTTTAGGGCACTAGGTCCAAATCCTATCATTAAATCTAAAATGCTCAGTCCAAGTTTTAAGCCTAATAGATAATACATAGGTTATTTGGTTCAGTTTAATCCATTTAGGCTAGTGGGTCTATTTAGTTTTATAAAAGAATTGGTCTACTTAATTATCTAATTATCAAATTAGTCTAATAATTATTTATTTTATTATTTTTAATTATTATTGAATTAATTATATTATTGGCTGAATTGGTGAATATCGATTTACAAGGTATTAAACCAATTAAAAAAAAATGAAAAACCAAACAGTTGGAAAAGAAATTGGGCCAGTTCGGCTTAAAGGGGTTTAAGTCCACGCCAATTATTTATTAAAATTGTTGGTTTGATGAATTTTTTCAATTGTATTTTTGGTTGGTTCAATTGGAAGTGAACTAATATGCTAAGAAGCTGAACCAATTTGGGGATTATTGGACTAGTTCGGTTCATTGGATATGAGATGGTGTCCTTAAAAAAATATATAAATATATATTATTTAATATTAATTTAATTCATTATTATTATTATTACTATTACCACCGTTTTTCAATTGATTTATTTATAAACAACGTTTAGTATCCTCCTTCCATCCCAAGAAGATCAAACAAATTTCAATGTCAATTTTGATTAAAAAAAAAAAAACTCAATTCCAATTATTGAGCTTAGGTTAATGATCTTGGGTTTTGATGATCATGGACCATCTTTCAACGATTAAAGTTGCTAAAACATATCAATATTTCAAATTTGGTAGAAAAACAAGTTTTAGTTCAACTTTGGTGACCAAGAAAAATCTAAATAGATTTTTCTCAAGAACATGATTGAATATGATTAAATATAGAATGAACACTCAATAATACTCATAGTATTTTTAGGAAAAATTGTATAGCGTTTCGGGCATCAAAACCTTCCATATCATAAACTTATTATAAACCTAACAATATCTATCAAGAACATCCAACATTACTCAATAACTAATGGCATTCAAACTCAATATCAATCATGGCATTAATCATAAATTCATCCACTGAGCACGTCATTTCCAAGCAATAAGAATTTAAATTTCACTTGTTTATTTTCCGACTTCATAACTAATTCGCATTTCCACTTCATATCAAATCTTCAAGCGATATCCAAATTCAATCAAATATCAAAGCAACCTTTAATAAATCTTTTAAGTCATCAAAATTTTGACACAAGTGCCATCCGTGAATCACAACATTACGGGGCAACTATTAACTATACTTCACTTTGCTTATTTCCTAAGATCACTTATAGACTAATAATTCCAAGCCGTCGACTATCATTCATTCACTAAGAAGCCATCAGGATCAATATGGAATATTCCAACTTAAGCTTCATTTCTCATGTCATGACAACAATTCCGAAGGCCACAACATCGGATTATCATATTTTATTCGATCAATAATTTTTACACACTACTCAATATGATTATCAATAGATTGTTTAAGTTTTATCAAGTTACAGATCAATATTCCCAGGAGCCTTATTAACAACGCATTGAGGCACCCCATACTCATCATATAATTCAAAGTAAGCAAAAATTACATTACCAACCTTAATAGTAACTTGCTCTTGATTTTTATCTTTGAGTAAAAAAACAAAACAAAACTCCAATCACACTTAAATTAGGTTTTAATACCCACAATCTAGCATCAACCACTGAAATTACATCTAGTTACTTATCTTATAGATCGAAGGATTAAACTTCACATATATTAAGCTTAGCTCCAAATTAATAAGTGTCTTGAAAATTGATCTTACCCTTAAAATTGTAGTCATACTACCCTTTATTGCATCCACGAAGGCATGATTCCTCCCTCAATGATCCTTGATTAAATGAATTTACAAAAATCGAATTACTATCTTACCAATATAATCTAAAATTTAGCTCATACTCACAAATGATTGATTTACTTACCTAAACTTCTCTTGACCATTGATTCAATGCCTTTAGAGTAATTGGTAGAGCTTCCATAAAATCACTTGGACCTAGAATTATCAAAATTAAGACCCCTTTAAGCTCTAGAGATCAACCATAGAAAGTAGTGGAGAGGAGAGTGTTTGTCTTTTCTAGCATTTTATTCTAGAGTACTCATCCACTTGAAATGCCAACTAAATAGCCATTTACATTTGATTTGATTCTAATTACTTTATTATCCTACTAATTGTATGCTAAGCTTATAGGCTCTTTAATATTTTTAAAAATCAACTTCAGAAAATATCTACGTAGGGTTAAGTACAAGAATACCCTTAACCTATGTACAAAAGCTAAGTTAAGCTGTAATTCTTATTAAGTCCACTAACTTGAGCATCTAGCTATGCAATGACTGTTATACCCTTACATTAGCCTGCTTATGTAAGATGATTTTGGTAATTTAACTCCTTAAATTATTTTTATTTATTTATTTATTTTTATTTTCATTATTATCAATATTTTCTTAACATGAATTTTTTTCTTGGATATTTAATTTATCTTTGTTATGAGTTTAATTTTAATTGGGGTTTTTCCTTGTATCCACATGTATTGGATGTACCTATGTAGATTACTACAAATGTTTTTTCCTCATCTAATTTGTTTTCTTGCTAGACAAAACAAGGTATCAATTCTCCTCTTACATTATAATTGCTGAAGATTCGTCCTCTAGGGTGGCATAGTACTTGACCTCTTGGTTTCTACAATTTACTTTCATCCAATCATTTTCATAGACCCAAGCTTCCATGTTTATAAGAAAAGCCTAGATTATTTGTCTAGATGCCAAAGGCTTTTTCAATGGTGACTATCAAGGCCAAAACAACTAAAACCTGCATGCTAAGGAGAACAAATCAAATACGTTCTTACATGCCACTTTAATTAATTGTTGTGCTCAAAATCAAGTCCTTTTAAGTTATAACCAAACTTAAAAATTAGTTGTTAAGTAATTACCAAGTTTGGTGCTAGACTTGATTCTTGTGGAGCTTTTTCATCGTTAATGGGCGAGATATATAAATCACTAAAATTGAAACAAATAACAAAATACTCTTCGATATTTGGAATGCACTAAATCATCCAACCTACTATAAGAAACTAGCCTAAGACACTAAAATGCTATGTGAATGAACCTACTTATTCCCCTAAAAAGCATGCAAAAATGTAAAGGGAAGGGATAGATGGTAATCGATAGGGGGCAATAGACACACTCACAATCATAGGCAACTACTAATAAGGTTCTAAGTATATAGGTTCAAATGCAAGGGTCGAGTGTGTTGCATGCAAACTCACTATATGTGGCCAAAAAAGAAGTGATATGTAAGAGATGATCAAGAGTGAGTAGGACAGTGAGGAGTAGTAGGTAATTTCAGTAGGCTCAAATGCTTAAGTGATAGGTAGAGGAGCTATTTGAGCATCAAACTCTATTATAGGTGATAAACAATGAGGTGTTCCTCACTAGGTTACTAATTTGATCTTTTGAGAAGTAATTTTGGCTGAGTAATGATGTTTCTCTCAAAAGTTCTCTCTTTCAAATGAGAAAGCCTTGAGTATTTATAGAGTTTAGCCGTTAATCTCATCCATTGGATGATGACAATGATCAATGGTTGTAAACACATCCTCCGTTAATGGATCCTCACATCGGCATCTCTTAAGCCTTGACTCATTGAAAGCCTTCTTTAATGTGTGAGCCTTATTAAGAAAGATTGATATTAGATTGACTGATCTAACAACCCTTACTCTAAGCCTATCATACTAAATCTCCCTTAATCATTCCAACGTCATGGCTTAATTCTTTGGGTCTTGTCTTCTTAGCCTAAACAGTTAAATTCATTTAATTATTAAGCTTAAGGCTCAAAATTGAATTTAGTCCTCTACATTTCCCCCCCCTAACCAAAGTCCTTCAAATGAAGTTGAAGGAGTTTAGGCATTAAATAAGCCTTTTGCATGGCTAAAGCATTACCTAGTGCATGCTTGCTTATAGAATAACTGCATTGATGTCAAATGTACTCGTATAATTGAGAATCTTACTTTCTTGGTGGTTCAATATGGAAACTTAGTGCTAGCGCTACAAAGTAA
Organism: Laguncularia racemosa; assembly: GCA_037954665.1. NCBI lineage: Eukaryota > Viridiplantae > Streptophyta > Magnoliopsida > Myrtales > Combretaceae > Laguncularia > Laguncularia racemosa. Next base: position 120,419 of record JBBMOL010000552.1, read on the forward strand.
TTAAAATTTCATTAGCACACAAACTTATAGCACATTTCAATTGTGCGTTAGTGTAGCTATTTGTATTGCCCTCAAGGTAATTTGCCTTCATTTTATTCATGCAAAGCATTTGTCATGTTAAGTTAGCTTCATTTTATTTGCACATGTCTTTATTAAATAGTTTAGTTGCATCCAACTTACTGGCATTAGACTTCATAAATGACTTGCTTCTTAAATTGGAACTTTAGTACGAACAACACAAATCGAATCATGGCTTGATTTTACTATTTTTGCTAAACCATAGATTGCGCTATGCACCTTTCACTTCATTGAAGTGACTATTTCCTATATTAATCAAAGTTATTCTTTTCATCTTTCCATTACATGAACAATATCATATATGCATGGATAATCCAAATTTGAATAATGGACCCATTAAAAAGAAAGTATTGGGAGAGACATTTGAAATAAAGCTCTTTCTCTGGATATTCAATCAACTTAAAACAATTGTAAAGCTTGATTTATCCTCTTTTCCCCTTTTTAGTTGACATTTAAGCTTGATAATAGAAGAGATTAAGAAAATTGATATCAATCTATCCAACTACCTTAGGCCCATGGTAAGAGCACCTATTGATTCTATAATATAGTGGATATTAATATCGAGTATTAATCCCATAGGGACTACAATTATTAGTAATTACGATTATTAGTAATTACCCCTTTCTGATTACTAATTTGAAAAATCTAGTGGAGTGAATAAGATCAAATAATAAGTAAACTAAAGAAAATAATAATTATTAAAAGTGTACTCAGATATTGAATGACCCTATCATTACTAATATAATTAACTAATTATTATTTAATTTCATTATTATATTCTTAGATTGTAGGAATTCCTAATTTGAACGAATAACTCTCTCGAATCTACTAATTCCTAATCCTAGATTAACTAACTGGAATCTCTTCCCAATTTAAACCCAAGAATCGCATTACATTCGATGTTTGAACTCCACTATTAGGTTTGACCTAAATCCGAAAGATTTATGTCGTCCTACCTTTAGGATTGTATGCAACTCCTAATTATGCTAGATCTATTCTAATATAGGATATCCTGATATTTATATAAGAAATCAAACATCAAACTAATACACTGGCAATATTAATTTCAAAACAATGAAGAACATATAATTGGATCATAAGAATAACAATAATTTCATTAAATAATAAACTAGAAAATCACATGTCCATTCTAGGGTTCATCATACCTTGAATACAAAAGAAAATTTAAGCTAGCAATATATTAAATTTAAAAGTGATAATATAAAAAGAGTGCATAAAGAAGAGTATCGAATAAACAATAATATTAAAATCTATCACTATGCTATTATTACTCTAAAACTCTCCATTTAGCTAGAAATTCAAACTCCTTATATAGCCATTAGTCATTGCCCAACTAGGAAAGTTTTAGTTTCCCAAAGAAAACCTAAACTCTTCATAAATTAGGAAATATTACTTCAATAGGTAGTAATGGCTTGTCCAAACTTTAGGAAACTTAATTACTCTTGAAGGGAAAACAAATCTTCATAATAAATTGTTCTTTTGGAAAGTAAAATTGAGCTTGGAAATCAAATTTAGAAAGTTGAATTTTAGCTTTGCATGGTCATAGCACTGTCGTGTTATCGCTCGTATACCATTCTGTTTTAAAGATACTTGAAAATTACCTTCAACACACCCTCTGACATAGGTGAGTTCTTGCCCATATACTTTTACATGGCTACTTCGAAATGCTTTGTCCTATTTTATTCTACATGGCCTTAGACACAACCATGCTCTTCACCATGACATGCTTCCTAATCTTGTAAAGTTGATATTTTTGCTTCAAATTTCACGTAATTCTTATATTAAATCATAAATTAAATTTCAAAACTCTGAAATCAAAATAAAGAGTGATTAAGTGCAATATCTATCCAAAATATAAGAGAATTAAATAAAAGATTATTATAAATATTATAATTAATAAGTACTTTATAACATTGATCAAATTCTCCCACACTTAAACTTTTACTTATTCACAAGCAAAGATAAACCTTTAAAGATCAAGGACAATTTTTTTTTCTTTACTTAACCAATTACCTTAGATAACAATCACTAAATTTGTATTTAAACAAATTGCATTCATGATAAAATTGTTTATCATAAACATCCTTTTTACCTAATCATGTTTAGTGTACTATAAATACTAAAATCAAAGTTCAAAAGTTAATCTATTCAATACCAAAATTTATCATGCCATTTAGACAAAAATGTATAAACCCAAAACCGTACTAAGTATTATCCAATTGGGAAGAAGGTTTTCAAAATCTTGTCCACTTAGCTAAGGTATATACTTCCCCTTTTTCATCCCTTAAGTATCATGACATCTAACAAAAGTTTTTCTCCATCTATCTCTTGAAAATTCTTTCTTAATACTTATAATTACTAGGAGAGTTTTTTTTTTTTATTAGCATGGAGTAATTTCATTGATCAGTAAGTGTCAAACTAAACAATCTTAGGCCATTAGGTTTTAAGATATCCCTTCAAACCTCCATTAACTTCATTACTTATTTCAATTAGTTTAGTTTTCTTAGACTTTTCTCTTAACTCATGTAGCAAGATTTAGACCGATGATCCTGAGCTCGTCACTCAAGTCAACAGGTGTTATCCCTTAAAGGTAACCCGCAAGTTTAATTGCTTGAGTCAACATGGCCTACTACTGAACTTTATTTATTTTATTTATCTTATATCCTAGCTTTTAATTTATAGGAAGAAGCTTCAAAAGACATATTTTGTTAATTCAATTATTCGAGATCACAATACTCATAAGAAATTTTAAGAGATAGGTATATATCAAAGTAAGTTTAAAAACTTGAATTCCCAATCTTAGATTAGTAATATTATTCTAATCTAGAGTGCAACACCTCGAAACCTTGGGCTGTGCTACTGCTCACCATGTGCCCTTATCTCATAAGAACACATTAAGGCTCTAAATCAACTCTGATATATTTTAACCTGTAACTCTTATCTAAAAACATTCCATACATTCTAAAATTTCAAAATAATTTCATAAACCTTATCAAACATCTAATGTATTGAAAGCCTTTGAATGCTAAAATAACATTCTTCAAAAGATAATGTCTATTATAGTTAAATAACATAATTCTCTAAAGTCTTAATCACCATAATAGTAATGGTAATCGTCATCTTCCTCTCTATGTGGTTTACCTAAACCCAAGTTATTTTCTAGGTTATCATCTCCCTTAACACTTGCATAAAAAAAAAAATCCCCCGAAAGGCGACCTAATGCCTAGTACGTATAACACAAACACACATACATGAACAAACAAAAATAATTATCACATGCATTATGCAATACTTAAACACATGCACCATTTCACGATACAATTTATGTCCATAAGCAACAACAGGGTACTCATGGCCCCCTTAACATACTTAACACACTGGAACATGACAAGGTGATGGGAACTACCACTACGGGCCCCACACCCATGATCCCTTAACCCTTAAACCTAGTGATGAGAATTACCACTATAGGCCCTACACCCATGTTCACTTAAACACTTAATCTTAGTGATGAGAATCACCACTATGGGCCCCACACCCATGTCCACTTAATCCTCTTAACCAACATTCAGCCTAGATCATTTCCAAGCACGACTCCATTAGGGACAACATCACACATGGATCATTGGGGTGCTCTCTAAGGATCTGCCACTATAAGCCCTTAGGCCGAGCGAAGCACATACAACATACAACTTAAACACTTAAGCCAATTCATTCAAATTAAACAATTTCAACACATATACTACTTAGCAAGCATAGAACAACACACAAGTTATACATACCTTGAATCCTAGCATTAAGCACTTCTAGTCTTAGACTTAAGCTAAATTGAAATCTATCCAACATCAACAATTCTTTTTAGTACTAATTATGGGATTAATATCATCTCTTAACTCTCTTAATCATAATCATTTCATTTATCTAAGGTTTTACTAGCTATCTAGGTTGCGTGGAAATTAGCTTAATTAGAAGTTAAATGGATATATAATTAAATTATATTTTATTTAACACAGCTATGTTGGAGCCCGTGTAGCTCAAAATGGCTGGAGCATGACCATGTTAAGGGTCATGTATCTTTTGGTGTAAGGTTTCACTTCAATACGGTCGAAACACGACCATGTTAGGAGGTCTTGTTTCCTTTTATTTAACATAGTCGAAACATGACCGTGTTGGGAGGCCATGTATCTCTCGACATAGCTTTTGAATTCAACATGGTCAAAATATGACCTTGTTGGTTATGACCTTGTTGGGAAGCCGTGTATCTCTTAGCCAATTCCATGAACCCCAATTCTTTTACTCTAAATTCTCCTAAACTTGCTTCTTTTTATCCCCGGACTTGATTAAATCTCTAAAATATGTAAATACTCCTCAATTAACATAAGTTATATTACTTACATCGAACTCCTGTGTATTAACTCCTTGACAAGGAATTCCCTTGCTCTTAACGTTCCCTCTTCAATCCTATTATGTTGACATCATGTGACAATGAGTCATTTACCCTCAATTCTTTAGTAATGACCTTCTAGTGATTATAAAAATCTTTACATGGTACTTCTGAATTAAGTGTCAGTAAATTCCTTTTAATTGCCTTAGGGCTCTCGTAGAGAGCATCTGTCCTTTGTGGCTTCTGTTTCACTGCTCAAAATGACAAAGGAGACTCTCTAGGTAAATTTGGGGTATTTATACTCTTTGTGTATAATGTCCAAATTACCCCTCGAATTTTATAAATTCCAAGCCATATCCTTAGCTCTTTGTGATAATATATACATTAAAATAAATAAAAATTTAGGTATTGCATTCTCCCTCCCTTATAAAAACTTTTATCCTCAAAAGTACCTGATTTTGGAAGAGTTTTAGATACTTCTTCCTCCTTTTTGCTTCCAATTCCCATGTCGCTTCCCTTTCTGTTTGGTTAGTCCACTGCACTTTAACATAAGAGCTTATTTTCCGTCTTAATATTCGTTCCTTAGTAACTAAAATTCTGATTGGCCTTTCCATAGACATTAGGCTCTAAAGCCACTATTTGACCTGAGTTAGTTACATACTTCCTTAGCATGAATGCATGGAATATATCATGTACTCTAGCTAAATTTGGTGGAAAAGCTAACCTATAAGCTACTATGCCTATTCTTTCTAGGATCTCAAATGGGTTTATATACCTTAGGTTTAGCTTTCCTCTTAACCTGAATCTGATCACTCATTTTGTTGGAGAAATACTCAACAAGACCTTATCTCCGACTTGAAATTCTAAAGGGTATCTTCTCTTGTCTACATAGTGTTTTTGTCAAGACTAGGTTATCTGTATTCTCTGTCTTATTAGTTTCACCTTATCTATTGCTTCTTGTACTTACTTTAGCCCCATCATTTGTCTTTCTCCCACTTTATCCTAGTGTAGTGGGGATCTGCACCTTCTTCCATAAAGAGCTTCATATGGAGCTACCTAAAAGGTTGCCTTGTAACTATTATTATACGCAAACTCCACCAGAGGTATATGCTCATTCCAATTTCCTCCAAAATCTAATGCATTTGCTTTAAGCAAATCTTCTAGTATTTGTATAGTCCTTTCAGATTGACTATCTATCTGTGGGTGAAACACTATGTTGAACTATAGTTTAGTGCCCAATACTTTATGTAAGCTACTCTAGAATCTTCTCACAAACCTTGTGTCTCTATCAAAAGTGATTGTCATTAGCACTCCATGCAGTTTAACTATCTCCTATATGTATGTCTAAGCCAGTTTCTCCAACTTGTATCCTACTCTGATAGGTATAAAATAAGCAAACTTAGTCAATCTGTCCACTATAACCTAAAGTACATCCTACTTCTCCCCGGTGCTTAGGAGGGCTATAATAAAGTCCATTATCTCATGCTCCCATTTCCACTTCGGTACTAGAAGAGATTGTAATTCTCTAGCTAGTCTCTGTTATTCAATTCTAATCTGCTAGCTTGTGAGGCATCTGGCTACATATTCAACTATTGTTCTCTTCATGTTTCTCCACTAATAACAACTCTTTAAGTCCTTATACATTTTGGTACTTCTAGGGTATATTGTGTAGGTAGAGTAACGCGCCTCTTTCAATATCTCCCTTTTCAATTCTGCACCCTTTGGCGAACATAGTCTCATTTTGTTTCTTAAGGTCCCTTCTGCATCCAAGTTGAATTATGGAGTCTTGCTTTATTTCATTTTTCTCTTGACCTCTTGAATGTCTTTTTTTTCTATTCAACCAGCTTTAATTTTGTGTATTATTGTTACCTATATTCTTAAGGTAGCCATTTTTGCTCCCACTTCTTATGTTAAAATTTCTAGCTCTAATTTGCTCATGTTTTTCTAATAACTCCTTTTGTGAAGTGATGAGAGTGACTATATTGCCTTGTTTCTTTCTACTAAGTTCATCTGCCACCACATTGGCTTTTCCTAGATGGTATTGTATCTCTAGGTCGTAATCCTTGATTAACTCTAACCATCTCTATTGTCTCATATTTAACTTTTTTTGCGTAAATATATATTTCAAGCTTTTGTGGTCAGTGAAAATTTTGCACCTTTCTCCATATAAATAATGCCTTCATAGCTTCAAAGCTAATACTACAACTGCCAATTTTAAGTCATGAGTTAGGTAGTTCTTTTCATATGGCTTCAGCTGTCAAGAAGCATAAGTTATTACTTGACTACCTTACATCAATACATACCCCAACCCTTGAACTAAGGCATCACTATACACTGTAAAATCTTCTCCACTCTTAGGTAAGGTCAAAACTAGTGCTAACACAAGCTTCTCTTTGAGCATATGAAAACTGGCTTCACATCTATCATCCCATTCGAATTTCACATTCTTATTTGTCAATCTAGTGAGAAGAGTTGCTATTTTAGAAAACTCTTCTACAAATCTCCTATAATAGCCTCTGCTAAACCTAGGAAGCTTCTTACCTCTATAATTGTCTTCAGTCTATGCCAGTCTACTATTGCACTCACCTTTTTTGGGTCCATAGATATCTCATCTCTATTAACCACATGAGCCAAGAAAACTACTTGTTCCAACTAGAATTCACATTTAATGAATTTGGCATACAACTTTTCATCTTGTAACCTACCCATTACCAATCTCAAGTGTTCTTCATGCTCCTTAGTTCTTTTAGAGTACATTAGGATATCATCTATAAAGATGATTACAAATTTATCTAGAAAATCCTTGAAGAATCTATTCATTAAATCCATGAATACAACTGGTGCATTTGTTAGTCTAAAGGGCATTATCGGAAACTCGTAATGCCTAAATCTAGTCTTAAATGTTGTTTTCTAGATGTCTTCTTCTTTAATTCTTTGTTGATGGTAGTTTGATCTTAGGTCTACTTAGAGAACACCTAAGCTCCCTGCAATTGGTCAAACAAGTCATCTATCTTGGGAAGAGGATACTTGTTCTTTAATATGACCTTGTTTAATTCTCTGTAGTCTATACAGAGTCTCAAGCTTCCATCTTTCGTCTGTTAAGTTCACTAATTTAGTTTTGATGTTAACAAAAGAGGAATAATGTGTAACGTATGTTTGAGCTTGTCAGAAGTTGTTTCAGAAGATAGTAAGTGAATTTTTCTAAATTGAACAAAGAGACAGAAGCTTGTTCAGAACCTTCAAAGGTGTTATACAGACTATTTTTGTTCTGACAGAAGGTATTTCAGAAGTTGTGTAGTGTATCCGTAGTTCTCGTGTTAACCTTTCAGAAGCACTATTAGAACCTTTTACAACAGGAGAACAGTTAACAGGTTTGTTTCAGAAGTACTTTCAGAACCTTTACAACAGGAGAACATTTGACAGGTTTGCTTTAGAAGCTCTTTTAGAACCTTCCATGCCTGTCATGAATTTTTTTCAGATTTCGTTCTAATTTTTGTATCGATGGTTTTTAATAAATCTCAAGGCCTAGCTCCATGTGTCAAGTATATTTGGGTAATATACTTGATGTGTTTTACTAAAGTTGGATTTTATATCATGGGGTTTTTAATTTACATAAAGTTTTTACAAGATTTTATTCAAAGATTTTATTTTATGATAAAGTGAGATCATATAAGATTTACAGGTTTTATCAAGATTTAAATCTAGATATTTGTGCTATATTTTAGGAGATCCAACAGTTATAAAGATAATGATAAGAAATATGGTTGTTACATAAAGATATGGTTCCACAATATATGGGATATCTTCAACAAACTTGATCCAAGGAATATCTCCAAAGAAGATCTCGGTCAAACTGATTTATCCAAGCTTATCCTCATAAAAAATATCACAGAATGCATAATTTTCTCTAACAAGTTCAACTTATTCTTGAAATACAAAATTTCAAAAATAAATTCAAGCTTGTCACGTGGAACTCCATGAACTTTACATTCTCCAACAAAGTAACCGTTATGTCCTCTACATAAAAGGAATGTTCAGTTCAAATAAAAAGAAGAGAGAACGTTCTTCTTAGAATCAAGCACATGGAAAAGTTAAAAAAAAGCTCATACATCTTCAGGTGCAAAAATTTTTCTTACATATACGTGTGATCCAATTTATAGAGGAAATTTGATATTCCTCATTGTTATTGTGATTTCTTTCTTGTATAAGGAATTGAGAGTTGTTTCATCACTATAGTTTGAGTTATTAGCTTAGTGAAGAAGCTAGAGAGACTCAGGAGTGAGACTTCGCCTTGAAGAGGCTTATTTTGTATACTTTCAATTTGATTGATATAGTGAAACACAACCGGTAAAGATAACTGAGACCCCGACGTGGAGCTGGAAGAGAGGACTGACGGTTGAGGCAGAACCTCTATAAATCTTTGAGCATTTTATTCTTCTCTACTCATTTTATTTATTGCACATTATTGTTTTTCATTTTTGTTGCTCACGTCATTTTGTTAGTCAAGAGATTTTGGATGATTTGCAAAAATTGAAATTTTAAATGATTAATCAATTCACCCCCCTCTTGATTAATCTAATTAGGACCAACAATTGGTATCAGAGCAGGACTCATTTATTTTGAGGGATCCAAAATGGTTGAAAATAATGTTGCAATTAATCGAGCTCCTTACTTCGATGGCTCAAACTTTTCATATTGGAAGATGCACATGGAAACTTATATTAAAGCTAATGATTATGATTCATGGTAGGTTATTTCACTTGGGGACAATGTGATCACCATGAATGGAAATTCGACCTTCTCAGATTCCGAGAAGAAGATTATTGAGAAGAATAACAAAGCAAAAAATCTGTTGCTGACTACTATTGCTCCATCAGAGTTCTATTTGATATCATCGTGTGCAAGTGCAAAGGAGATTTAGAATATCCTATCCGATACATTTGAAGGGACTGATACCATCAAGGAAACCAAGATAAATGCTTTAATTCAACAGTATGAATTATTTAAGTTTAAGTCTAATGAAGATGTCAAAGATGCTTTTAACAGGTTTATAGCTATTACAAATGAGCTTGCATCACTTGGAAAGAAACTTTCAGATCCAGATCTTGTGAGGAAAATGCTAAGGATATTGCCACCATCTTGGGATGCAAAGAAAACAGCTATAGAAGAAGCTCAAGACCTAAACAAGCTAACTCTCAGTCAATTGAGAGAAAAGCTCATGGCATATGAGTCTCACATAAAAACCACACAAAGAGGAGAAGACAGCACCAAAGGAATTACGTTTAAAGTCAAGGAAATAAAGCAAAATGAAACTGAAACAGATGAAAGCGACGATGGGAAATAAGAGGACATCAGTCTTCTAGCACGTAGACTCAACAGGTTTCTCAAGAAGCAAAGAGGTAAGAAATTTAGTGTTTTCAAGAAAAGTACTAAATATAAGCATAATGATGCAGGAAAAGCTTATGAGAAAGAAAAGAAGAAAGAGAAAAGGGAGATTCAATGTTATGAATGCAAAAAGCCAGGACACATCAAATATGAATGTCTAACACTAATCAAGAAAATGGAAAATTATAAAAAGAAAAGTCGTGCAATGCTAGCAACGTGGATTGATTTAGAGGACACATAAACAAATTCAGAAGAAGAAGAGGATGAGGCAAATCTTTGTCTAATGGCTAGTTCTAAGGTACACTCTCAATCTGATGAAGATGTAACTGATATTGACATGCTAGCAGAAATGAGTAAGTTATTAAAGGCATTAAAAAGGGCTGATACAAAATTGGCTAAGTATGAAAATGAAATAAAAGCTCTTAAGAATGAAAATGAAGCATTAAAACAAACAAATACTTTGCTTGCTGATGAAAATGATATCCTGAAACAAGAAAATGAATCCATGCATGTGAGTATTGAAAAATTAAGAATAGAAAATCTTCTACTTGAAGTAGAAACAAGTGACATGAAGGTAAAGATTGATGATCTATCCAATTCGTTGAAGATTACCTTTAAGAAATTTGATGAAAGTGATAAGAAATTGACTATGTTAATTTCTTCACAAAGATTTTCAAATGAAAAACATGGATTAGGATATGAGCATGGTTCGAGTTCAAAATCAAATCAAAATACAGTTTTTGTTAAGGCTAAACAAGTCTTAAGTGATGAATCCAACAGCAAAAAGTACATTTCAAATACAAATAATGTTAAAGGAAGAAATACCAGAGACTTTTACAGAAGTAATTCTGATAAGAGGTATCCACACAATGGGTACTACAGAAGCAATACCAGAAAGTATAACAGAAGTTATACAAACCAGAATTTCAAGAAACAGGTAAATGACAGGTACAGGAATATTAATTCTTATGCATGTTTCTTCTGTAATAAATTTGGTCACATTGAGAAATTCTGCTATTATAAAAGAAATAAGCTCAGTAGTCAACAAGTAAATCAAAGAAATCAAATGAGCTTATCTTTTGAAGGGCCCAAATTCGCTTGGGTTCCTAAAAGGACTTAATTCTTTTTATTTGTACAAGAACATGAAGCTAAAATAAGAGGAACATGGTATTTGGATAGTGGATGTTCTAGACATATGATTGGAGATGCTTCAATTTTCAATAGCATAACTTGGGAAGAAAAACGATATGTAAAGTTTGCGGATGGTAGTAGAGGTAAAATAATTGCCACTGGAATGATTGGTATGCCTACTTTTCTCATTGAAAATGTATATCTTGTGCAAGGCTTGAAACATAATCTACTTAGTATTAGTCAGTTATGTGATAAAGGATATAAAATGATTTTTGATCAAGATAAGTGCTATGCTTTTAATGAAAATAATGAAAGATTATTTGAAGGAATTAGGAAAAGAAATATCTATATCATAAAACCAACTGAAATCGATAATGCTTATTGTTTAATTTCCTTGAATGATCATGTTTTTGCTTGGCATAAAAGACTAGGACATGTTAATTTTAATCATTTCGCAAAATTATCTAAAAAGGATATTATTAAAGGATTGCCTAAAATAAATATTAAACAAGATGTGAAATGTGATACTTGCTTAAAGAATAAAATGGTTTCTGTCTCTCATAAAAGTAAAAATATAATCTCAACTAAGAGACCACTTGAATTATTGCATCTTGATCTTTTTGGACCTACTAGAGTCTTAAGCATGGGTGGAAGCAAATATGGACTTGTTATTGTTGATGATTTTTCAAGATACACTTGGGTTATATTCTTGCGACACAAAAGAGATACCTTTGATTCTTTTCAAAAATTTGCAAAACAAATACAAAATGAAAAGGGAGTTTCCATAATTAGTCTTCGAACTGATCATGGAACAGAATGTCAAATTGCAAGTTTTTTAAATTTTTGTGAAGAACATGGTATATCTCACAATTTCTCAGCTCCATACACTCCTCAACAAAATGGAGTAGTGGAACGCAAGAATAGAACATTACAAGAGATGACTAGATCTATGTTAAATGAAAGTGACATTGCTAAGTATTTTTGGGCAGAAGCAGTTTCTACAGCTTGCTATATCATCAATAGAGTTTTCATTCGACCCATGACATCAAAGACTGCTTATGAAATGTTTCGAGGTAAGAAACCTAACGTTTCATACTTTCATATCTTTAGGTCTAAATGTTTTGTGAAAAAGAATCCTCTCAACCTTGGTAAGTTTGATGAAACATTTGAAGAAGCTATTTTCTTAGGATATTCTCTAAATAGTCATGCTTATCATGTTTTCAATAGATCATCAAAAACTATTGAAGAATCAATAAATGTTAAATTTATTGAGGATTTAAAGGATGTTGATTCTGATGAAGAAAAGGACTCCAATCCTAAAGCAGAAGCTAGTTCAGAACCTAAGTCAGAAGCACCTACTGTTAACACTCGAGGATCTGGTCGTCTAGAACCTATTTCAGAGGCAAACACAGAAGGTACTTCAGAAGTTGTAAGATCTGAACAAGAAGCTTCTAGAGCTTGGAGGTATAAGTCTGCACATCCTTCTGATTAAATAATAGGTAATGTTCAATCTGGTGTTAAAACAAAAGCTAATTTACAAAATCTTGAAAATCATTTTGTGTTGTTATCTGAAATTGAACCTAGTAATATGGAAGAAGCTTTAAATGATGATAATTGGATTATCTCTATGCAAGAAGAATTAAATCAATTTCAAAGAAACAATGTATGGAACTTAGTTCCTAGACCTAGAGGAAAGTCTATAATTGGAACTAAATGGGTGTTTAAAAATAAATTAGATGAAGATGATAAAATTATAAGAAATAAAGCAAGATTAGTAGCTAAAGGTTATTCACAAGAAGAAGGAATAGATTTTGATGAAACATATGCACCTGTTGCTAGACTAGAAGCAATACGATTGATGTTTGCATATGCATCTTATAAGGATTTTAAAGTTTTTCAAATGGATGTAAAAAGTGCATTTTTAAATGGTTTTATAAAGGAAGAAGTTTATGTAGAACAACCACCTGGTTTTGAAGATCCTTTCAAATCTGATTATGTTTTTAAATTAAATAAAGCGCTATATGGTTTGAAACAAGCTCCAAGAGCTTGGTATGAAAGATTGAGTATGTTTTTTATCTCTAAAGGTTTTCATAGAGGAAAAGTTAACACCACTTTATTCTTGAAAACTTTTGATAATGATATCTTGGTTGTGCAAATATATGTGGATGATATTATCTTTAGATCTACTAAAGAATTGTTGTGTCAAGAATTTGCTGAGACCATGTAGGCAGAATTTGAAATGTCAATGATGGGAGAATTGACATTCTTTTTGGGCTTCAAATAAAATAAACAAAAGAAGGAATTTTTGTTCATCAAGAAAAATACACAAAATAAATATTGAAGAAATTTGGATATGATGGCTGCAAAAAGGTTACAACACCTATGAGTACTTCAACAAGGTTAGACTCTGACTCAAATGGACAGAAGGTAAGTGAGAAACTTTATAGGAGCCTCATAGGTTCTTTATTGTACTTGACTGCATCAAGACCTAATATTTTGTTTAGTGTGTGTTTGTGTGCTAGATTTCAAGCTGCACCAACAGAAATTCATTTATCAATTGTAAAGCAAATTTTCAAATACCTAGTTAATACTTCAAATTTGGGCATCTGGTATCCTAAAAATCAAAATTTTGATTTAATAGGATATTTTGATGCAGATTATGCTGGTTGTAAAATTGATAGAAAAAGCACATCTGGTACTTGTCAATTCCTAGGTGATAAATTAATTTCCTGGTCTTTTAAAAAACAAAATTTTGCTGCCCTATCCATAGCTAAAGTTGAATATGTTTCTATTGGTAATTGTTGTGCACAAGTTTTATGGATAAAAAAATAATTGAATCATTACGGAATAAATTTTAAAACTATGCCAATTAAATGTGACAACACGAGTGCAATAAATTTGACAAAAAATCCAGTGTATCATTCTAGGTCAAAGCATATAGAAATTAAACATCATTTTATTAGAGATCATGTGCACAATGGAGATATAAATGTTGAATTTGTGCCAACCGAAAATAAATTTGCAAACATCTTTACTAAACCTCTTGAAAAGGTAAAATTTGAATCTATTAGAAATAAATTGGGAATTTGTAACCCTTTTTGAAAAATTTTTCCCTCGAAATTTTTAATCTTTGAAAATCTTTATTTATATAATATATATATATATTCTTTCTCTTCTTTCGTTTCTTTCTTTATTTTTTTTTTCTCTCGCAACCTGCTCTCTCTCTCTCTATTTTCCTTTTCTCTCATTGTGACTCCAATGGCGCCTAAATCCTCAGAACGTCTCAAACAAAAATCCTTCAAAACAAAACCCTCCAACAAGCCTTTAGTGATTCATGATGAATCTTCAGATTCTTCGGAAAAACCTCAAGAACCTTCAATGGAGGGGAATCCAAGTACCCCTGACTCCGAATCTGTCATCGGTTCCAAGAAAATTTCCAAAAGAAAACGGGTTGCATCATCATCAAAGAAAAGAAAAGGTTACTCAAGAAACCTCTCCGCCTAAGAAATCAACCAAGAAGCAAACAAAACAAAGGAATGTACCAAGTCTGAAACCCTCAATTTTGAAATCTCTTCAAAGGAAGAAAAACGAGGTGTGTCATTGTAGTTTTGTGGATTTTAATTTCTTTACAAGTAATGGCTTTTACTAGAATGAACTCTTAGACCCATAGGATGCATGGAACTATGCTCTATTCAAGTTCTAGTTTATGGCGAGTGCGTGAAAGAATTTTATGGAAATTTAAATCTTTCGGAAGGGCATGTTTTAGTTTTCAGGGTATGTGATCAAGACATTACAATTTCTAGGGCATATGTAATTAAATTTCTACACTTGCATGATGTAAATGATGATGTAGAGATTACAAACATGCTTAGGAATGATCTTTTTGCTGCTATTAATGGAGGTTTACAAATGGATTATGGGAAGGAGGCAATGGTTATTGATTTCGAGTTGTTTCCTCGAATCATACACAAAATTATTGTTAAATGTATATGTCCAAGGAAGGGCAGTTCTACTTCAATGTCTATAGAACATGCTCAAATCATCTATGCAATGATTAATAGAAAGAATGCGGACATGGCTTCTAGAGTCATTGATCAAATATGGCGAAATAGAGAAAGTCTGGTATTTTGGAATGTTCTCATGCGGCTGTTTGTATTTAAAGGAATTGTTTTGCCTACCAGCTCTTCTAAACCTATTAAGTTAATGAGGATAGGTAAAGAAGTTTTTCATCATATGTCGATATTTGTTAAAGATTGTTTGTGGTATGCGAATGATGGTGCACACTTTGTCCATCAAAGACATATGAAAAGAATTATTCCTTTTGGAACTTCTTCGATAACTGTTCAAGAAGGAGGTTTAGAACCTAGTTCAGAACCTAGAACAGAGTTTGGAACACATTCTAGAAAGCAACCACATGATTCTGAGGCTGGAAAAAGTGGAACAAAAGAAGCTACATCCAATGTTGATCTGGGACAAATGAAGAGTGTTATGTGAGAAGCCTTGAAACATGAGCTATTAGATTTAGTTAAGATAGCTTTGACAGATGAAATCTCGGTTTTTCAACGGTCTGATCTTAAGAGATTAGAAGCGTTGGAGTTACAAGTTAAACAAACTTCTGATACTCTTTCTGACATTAAGAAAACTTTTGAGAAAATGCTCACTGATATCCATCACTATAGAATTCTCTATGATGAGTTTAGTGAGAGAGTCAAGCAAGATCTATCCAACAATGTGACTGCTTTTGACAAGTTTGTCTCTCAAGTAAGGAAGATAGGAGATTCAGTCACTAACTCTTTCAAGACTTTGGACTCCAAGACAGATAAAACATCCCATTCTGTCACAAGTCTTCATGGAGAAATCAAGCTGTTCTTATCCACCAAATTTCTAGATTATGTTTGCTCTGGTGCACATATCATCGACTTGGATACTTCACTAAAAAAACTTTCCTCTACCAAACCTTCCACCACTTCCTCTACCTCTTGAGTTACAAGATCCAAAAATTCTTAGTTCTTATCTTAATTTCCTGTTTTGAACTCAAGTTGTGAAAGACCACTTTTATTTTTGTTATGCATAGATTAAGGGGGAGTTATCCCTTTTACTGTTAACAAAAAGGGGGAGAATGGTACTACAGAGAATTCAATAGAATTCAATGCTGCTTTATTAATAGTTCTATTGTATTTATGATGCTTTTCTGTTATGAATATATGTTTGCTTGAACATGAAAGTTGTTTCTATTTTGTTTATCTAATGGTGTTTTGTTATCATCAAAAAGGGGGAGAATGTTAAGTTCTCTAATTTAGTTTTGATGTTAACAAAAGAGGAATAATGTGTAACGTATGTTTGAGCTTATCAGAAGTTGTTTCAGAAGATAGCGAATTTTTCTAAATTGAACAAAGAGACAGAAGCTTGTTCAGAACCTTTAAAGGTGTTATATAGACTATTTTTGTTCTGACAGAAGGTATTTCAGAAGTTGTGTAGTGTATCCGTAGTTCTCGTGTTAACCTTTTAGAAGCACTTTCAGAACCTTTACAACAGGAGAACAGTTGACAGGTTTGTTTCAGAAGCACTTTCAGAACCTTTACAACAGGAGAACAGTTGACAGGTTTGCTTCAGAAGTTCTTTCAAAACCTTCCATGCCTGTCATGAATTTTTTCCAGATTTCGTTCTAGTTTTTGTATCGATGGTTTTTAATAAATCTCAAGGCCTAGCTCCACGTGTCAAGTATATTTAGGTAATATACTTGATGTGTTTTACTAAAGTGTGATTTTATATCATGGGGTTTTTAATTTACATAAAGCTTTTACAAGATTTTATTCAAAGATTTTATTTTATCATAAAGTGAGACCATATAAGATTTACAGGTTTTATCAAGAGTTAAATCTAGATATTTGTGCTATATTTTGGGAGATCCAGTAGTTACAAAGATAAGAATAAGAAATATGGTTGTTACATGAAGATATGGTTCCACAATATATGGGATATCAAGAAAAGGTTCCATAATGTGAGGAATATCTTCAACAAACATGATCCAAGGAATATCTTCAAAGAAGATCTCGGTCAAACTGATTTATCCAAGCTTATCCTCATAAAAAATATCACGGAATGCAAATTTTCTCCAACAAGTTCAACTTATTTTTGAAATACAAAATTTCAAAAATAAATTCAAGCTTGTCACGAGGAACTCCATGAACATTACATTTTCCAACAAAGTAACCGTTATGTCCTCTACATAAAAGGAATGTTCAGTTGAAATAAAAAGAAGAGAGAACGTTCTTCTTAGAATCAAGCACATGGAAAAGTTAAAAAAAGGCTCATACAACTTTAGGCGCAAATATGTTTCTTACATATACGTGTGATCCAATTTATAGAGGAAATTTGATATTCCTCATTGTTATTGTGATTCCTTTCTTGTATAAGGAATTGAGAGTTGTTTCATCACTGTAGTTTGAGTGATTAGCTTAGTGAAGAAGCTAGAGAGACTCAGTAGTGAGGCTTCACCTTGAAGAGGCTTATTTTGTATAATTTCAATTTGATTGATATAGTGAAACACAACCGGTAAAGATAACTGGGACCCCGACGTGGAGCTGGAAGAGAGGACCGACGCTCGAGGCGGAACCTCTATAAATCTCTGAGCGTTTTATTCCTCTCTACTCATTTTATTTATTGCACATTATTTTTTTTCATTTTTGTTGCTCACGTCATTTTGTTAGTCAAGAGATTTTGGATGATTTGCAAAAATTGAAATTTTAAGTGATTAATCAATTCACCCCCCTCTTGATTAATCTAATTGGGACCAACTTCTTCTATAAACAACACTGGTGCACTCCAAATAAAGACACTAGGTCTTATAAAACTCTTATCTTGTAGCTCCTGTAACTGTTTCCTCAATTCTTCTAATTCCACTGATGCCATCCTGTAGACTGGTTTTGATATAGGTATTATACCCTCTACCAAGTCAATATTGAATTCTATTTCTTTAGCTAGGGGTAAACCAGGAAGATCTTTTAGAAACATATCAAGAAATTCTCTCACAATCAGTACTCCTTCCATTTTAACTTCTTCACTAGTTTCAATAGATATAGTTGCTAGTACACTTTTTCCCTACATCTCATAAGTGGGTAATCTATGGGTATCTATGCTTCTAACTTATATTCAAAATATCCATCTCCTAGTATATTAAAATGCACCACCATGTTGTGACATTCAATGGTGGCATGATATTTTGATAGCCAGTTGACACCCATAATAATGTCAAATTCTACCATCTCCAATACCAAGAGGTCTACTGGCATCACCTTACCATGTATTTCTATTTCCACTCCTCTACGTATCCTACTTATTATTCCTCCTACTCTCAAAAGAGTATTAATAGCTAGATAGTCATTTATGTTTTTAACATTTAAAACACATGCGCATATAAAATTCTCAAACACACAGGATACATACGCACCAGTTTCAAACAGCACATATACATTGCAGGAGTGCATTAGAAGCATACCTGCAATGTTGTCTACATCAGGGATATCTTGGTGCTGTTGTTGGTGAATGGCAAACACTCTAGTAGGAACTCTTTGTCTAGGACCCTTACCTGTGGTCTACCTCCCTATCCTCTCACTAGAAGTCTAGCTTCCTGTTGAACTGGTCCTATTTAATTTTTTATCTATCCCTGAGGACAATTGACTGCCTTGTGTCCCTTCTAGTTGCACACATGATAGAAGATTAGGGGGACTGACCACTCAGCGCAATGTCTGCTAATGTGCCCAGTCTTCCCACAAGAGAAACATGCCCCAACTGGCCATCTACACTTTCTCAACTCATGAGGGCATCTGGTACGTTTAGTATTTAGGCCTGGGGTAGAGAGCGTCAAAGGTACTTATCTAATTTGGAGAGGAGGGGCTATAGCACTTGATGTTCTGCTTTGCAGCATGTGATGTCTTTTACCACTATTTTGTCTCGTTCTACTAACAGTAAGTCTTTTTCCCAAAGCTATTGCTGCTTTGCGGCTCCTCTGTTCCTCTATGATCTTTTTGTTCTACTCGAGATGCTTAACTTTGTCAACCATTTCAGCATATGTATTTGGCTGAAAGGCCCTTACTGCAAGTCGTAAGTCCAATTCCAAACCTCTTAAGAATCTTTTAGCTAGGGACTTATCATCATTACATACATTTTCGGGAAGGAACTGAATGAGGTGTGATAAATCTATTTTAACTCTTATAATTGGAGATGATTAAGTCAATTTTTGAGATAATTGGGCGTGAAAATATAAAATTATGATGCTTAATTGATTTATATTTCATGTTTAGGTGTGGAAAAGGAGGATTTGATGAAAAGTATTTAAATTCAAGATGAATTGGAGATAAAAGCAAGTAAAAAGGGAATGCTTTGAAGCTAAAGGAAGTCACACGGTTATACAAACGGCCGTGTGAAGGAATCAGGAGACTACATGGTTCGGATACACGGGCGTGTATCCGACCCTGTATCAGCATGGAAGAAGAGTTTTCGGGACAGACCAGTACACGGTTGGAATACACACCCGTGTAACCCAATCGTGCATAAGAAGAACACATTGAGGAGGACACACGGTAGAGTTACACACTCGTGTAATCAACCGTGTACGAAGAACAAAGAAGACAGAGGAATACACGGCTATTACAAACGGTCGTGTGGGATATACACACCCAGAGTTCACTGATTTAAAGAGATACACGGTTTATCTACACGCCCGTGTAGTATGACCGTGTGTCTATCGAAGGAAAGATATCTTCAAATCGATTTTAAATCTTTCGTCCATATTTGAAAAGGATATCTCCTACACGCCAGAGAGGAGCTACCCCAGGTATAAATAGTCGTCTTTGAAGAGAGAGAAAGTAGTTTTTGGGAAGGCAGAAAACACATCCTGGAATTTTGGAGAACAACAACAGTCAAAGGAATTTTCGAGCTTTAATTCTAGAAGGGTCTCACACATGGATTTGATTATTTCGTTTTGTTATTCCTTGAGAACCATGTGTAGCTAATTATTTCATACCCGGATCTTACAAAAGTCTGATTACTATGTAACATTGGGTTTATTGCAAAATTAATGACGATTGAGCATCTCTGATTTCATCCATGTTGTTTATTATATATTGTTGATTTGATGTTTGGCCAGCATTAGATTACATTGATTTCTGATAAGTTGATTGGAAAATCTCTTGTTTGAATAGATCATACATTGGATGAAAAGGCTTGTATGCAATCTAGGGATAGAAAGCATAAGTTTTCCGTATTAGATTGGATATAATGATTTAATCTAATTAGGGGTTGTGGTATAGTCATGCAATTCTGATTGTTGTTAATAAAAGAGGGATCTTTGTTAATACGGTTAGAATTAGGAGTTAGTGATTTTGGAAGAAACATTGACTTAGTGTTAGATGCCCCGCGGATCAGAGATAATCAGCATTCATTAATTAGTTTTCTAAGGATTGAAGTTGCATAGTAATTAGATGAGTAGTCAGAGTAGGGTATGCGTTGGAACATTGGATTTGATAATTTAACTCATTGTTTGATATTCATTGATTTCAGTTCTATTAGATAATTTAGTTTCATTTAGGTAATTTGGTTAAATCAATTCACTCGAAATTGTGCGGTTAGATAGTCGGTTTGAGGTTAGTATTAGTACTTGTAGATCTCTGAGGGAACGATATCCGTGCTTAAACTCTATACTACTGTAATCAATAGGTGCACTTGCCTAATTGATCGCAAGGAAGAGTCGGAGTAAAAAGGATTTTAATTTGTGTGATTGCGATTTCATCAACTACTTTTTGGCGCCGTTGTCGGGGAATCGGCGATATTAAGAACACTAAACGCTGACTAATCTGACCATTTCTTCTCTTATCATTTGTTATCCTTGGTGTTACTTTCTTATAAAGGGAACTAATTAAATTGGTTTTCTTTGTAGTTTATGACAAGGAGCTCTTCTTCTAAACTCCTTGAATTCGACCTAGAGATTGATCGGACAGTCAGAAGGAAATTAAAGAGTGCTGAACCTGCTGTAAGTGAAGAGGAATTGCTGCTGAGTGAGAGTGAGAATTCAGTAGATAAGAACAGTCAATCAGTGAACAGCAGCGAATCTCATATTGAAGCAATGGCGGAAGAACGTAAGACCATGGTTTAGTACGCTAGGCCTACCTTGGGTAGTACCAGATCGTGTATAGTGATGCCTGCAATAGAGGCCAACAACTTTGAAGTCAAGGCCTCTACAATGAATATGATCCACAATCAATGCCAATTTGATGAATTACCTGACGAGGACCCCCATGCTCATATTCAGATGTTCCTAGACATTTGTGTTACCGTTAAACAGAACGGGGTGTCCGATGAGGCACTAAAGTTGCGTCTATTTCCTTTCACTTTGAGAGGAAAAGCGAGGCAGTGGTTCAGTTCTTTGGACCGGGACTCCATCACGACTTGGACCCAGCTGACCGAAACATTTTTGGACTATTACTTTCCGCCTTCTAAAACTGCCAGGTTGAGGAATGATATCACATCGTTCCTTCAGTTGGAAAATGAGCCACTCCATGAAGCTTGGTTGCGATTTAAGGACTTGCTTAGGCGGTGCCCACACCACCAAATGCCTAACTGGTTGCAAGCCTCAACTTTCTATAATGGGCTTGATTATCCGACGCGACAAACCATCGATGCTACTGTTGGTGGCACACTTGATGTAAAGACTCCTGAAGAGACTTTAGAATTGTTTGAGAACATGGCCAAGAACAACCATCAATGGAGAAACACCAGAGCAAGACCGAGAGTGGCAGGTGTTCATGAAGTGGAAATGATGACCACCATTGCGGCAAAGGTCGATGCTCTAGCTAGAAAAGTCGATGGAATGGCGATATCTGCACCACCCCTATATTATCCAACCGATTCATCAACCGATTTCATGGCTCAAGGGACTACAGAGCAGATTGATTATGTAGGTAACCCTACAAGGCTTCAGAACAACCCTTACAGCAACACCTATAATCCGGGTTGGCGCAATCACCCCAATTTTTCATGGAGTAATCCATAATTCCCTCGGGGTAATGCACCTGCACCGGGATTCCAAAGGCCTCCTCCACCACCTCTTCCAGAAAAGAAGTCCAATCTAGAGGACATGAACTCCAAGTTCATCCAAACATTCGAGCAACGCCAACAATCCACAAAGGCAGCTCTAAGGAATCATGAGGCGTCCATTCATAACTTGGAAACTCAGGTGGGTCAGATAGCAAAATTGCTTTCAAAAAGATCGCAAGGATCCTTACCTGGAAACACCGAACCCAATCCTCGGGAACAGGTAAAGGTAGTGACTCTAAGGAGCGGTAAGGAATTGCAATCTGACACTAATGGAGTGCAAGGGGTTGCGCTTGAAAAAGGGGTTGAGAAGAAAGAAGAAGGGGGTGCTGAGAAGGAACATGGGGCTGAGGAGATCAAAGAGAAAGAGTGTGTTCATGGGAAAGTTAAAGCATCCACTGTTCAGCCATGCAAGCCTCCAATTCCATATCCGGGACGTCTGAAAAAGGATAAGGATCAAGAGCACTTCGGTAAGTTTCTAAACTTGTTTAAAGAATTACATATCAACATACCTTTTGTGGAAGCTCTTGCGCAGATGCCCAGGTACGCGAAATTCCTAAAGGATTTGCTCTCGAATAAGAAACGGTTGGAAGATATCTCTACTGCAGTTGTTGGAGTTGAGTGTTCGGCGATTTTGCAAAACAAGTTGCCCAAGAAGCTCAAGGATTCGGGTAGTTTCACTATTCCATGCTTAATAGGTGAACTACCGATGGAGAGAGCTTTGGCGGATCTCGGGGCAAGCGTAAACCTGATGCGGTACTCATTGTTCAAGCAACTGAACTTGGGAGAGCCGAAGCAAACGAGGATGAGTCTGCAACTGGCAGATCGCTCGATCAAGTTCCCTAGAGGAATCATTGAGGATGTCCTGGTTAAGGTAGAAAACTTTATCTTCCTTGTTGATTTTGTAATCCTTGATATAAATGCAGATGTGGAGGTCCCGCTGATCTTAGGACGACCATTTTTGGCCATTGCAAGAGCTGTAATTGATGTGGCAGATGTAAGATTAGTTTTGCGAGTGGGGGTGGATGAACTAGTGGTGAGAATCCCAGCAGCACTGAAACAAACTTTGAACGCTAACGATACATGTTATGCTATAGATTGTGTTGATAGGTCGGTAATGAGTGTTATGCAAGAATTGATGTGTAGAGATCCTCTTGAATTGAGTTTGATAGCGGATGATGATGAAGTGAGTGAAAATGTGGAGATTCAAAATGTGAAAGCTCATCTGAGAGCTTGTGAGGAAGTAATTTGTAGAAAGGGGTTTGAGAAGATTGGGGTCAGCGAGGAAGGAAGATTGAAACCGTCGGTTGAGGAACCCCTAAAACTTGAGTTGAAGCAACTCCCTGAGTACCTTGAATATGCCTTTTTAGAGGCCGATTCTAAACTCCCTGTCATTATTTCAGCTGGTCTGACAAGGGAGTAAAGGGATAGCTTACTAAGGGTCTTGAAGGAGCACAAGAGTGCTCTTGCTTGGAAGATACTTGATATAAAGGGTATTAGTCCTTCGTTTTGAACCTATAAGATCCTGTTGGAGGAGGATTTCAAACCTGTGGTGCAACCTCAAAGAAGGTTAAACCCTAACATGAAAGAAGTGGTCAAGAAGGAGGTGATTAAGCTCTTGGATGCAGGCTTAATCTACCCTATTTCCGACAGTTCTTAGGTAAGCCCTGTACAAGTGGTACCCAAGAAAGGGGGAATGACTATGGTCCCCAATGAAAGGAACAAATTGATACCCATGAGAACTGTTACGGGATGGCGAGTGTGCATTGATTATAGACGGCTGAATGAGGCAACTCGCAAGGATCACTTCCCCCTCCCTTTTATGGATCAAATGCTAGAGCGGTTAGCAGGACATCTATACTACTGTTTTTTAGATGGTATGTCGGGATATTTTCAGATCCAAATCGCTCCAGAGGACCAAGAAAAGACTACCTTTACCTGTCCCTACGGTACTTTCGCATATAGGCGCATGCCTTTTGGGTTATGCAACGCACCGGCTACGTTTCAGCGGTGTATGCTAGCCATCTTTGAGGATTTGGTAGAGGACATTACGGAAGTCTTTATGGACGATTTCTCCGTCTTTGGTGATTCCTTCGATTCTTGTCTCAATAATTTGGAGAGAGTGTTGATTCGATGTGAAGAGACAAATCTGGTTTTGAATTGGGAGAAATGTCACTTCATGGTGAAGGAGGGTATTGTTCTAGGCCATAAAATTTCTCATAGAGGAATCGAAGTGGATAGTGCTAAGGTGGACACAATTGCAAAACTTCCACCACCTTCTTCAGTAAAAGCCATTCGGAGTTTCCTTGGGCATGCTGGCTTTTATAGAAGGTTCATTAAGGACTTCTCTAAAATAGCCCGTCCGTTGACACGGTTATTAGAAAAGGACATACCTTATGAATTTACCAATGAATGCCTTCAAGCGTTCAATAAGCTTAAGGAATTGTTGACCAAAGAACCTACCATGGTGGCTCCTAATTGGGATCTTCCTTTCGAATCAATGTGTGATGCAAGTGATTTTGCTGTTGGAGCGGTTTTGGGACAAAGGAGGGATAAGCACTTTCAGCCTATTTATTATGCTAGTAAGACCCTCACAGGTGCTTAAGAGAACTACACCATGACCGAAAAGGAACTTCTTGCTGTAATTTTTGCTTTTGACAAGTTTCGGTCTTATTTAATTTTTTCTAAGGTAATTGTTTACACTGACCATTCAGCTCTCAGGTTTTTATTATCTAAGACAGATGCCAAACCGCGACTCATTCGGTGGATATTGCTTCTCCAAGAATTCGATTTGGAGATTCGGGATAAAAAGGGAACGGAGAATCTAGCTGCTGATCATCTTTCTCAATTAGAGAACCCGCATTTGGAGAAATTGGATGAAGATGAGATTGATGATGCTTTTTCAGAGGAAGGACTTTATCAGATTAACGAGGTAAGTGACACTTCCGATCCTTGGTTTGCTGATTTTGCTAAATATCTTGTTTGCAAAGTACTCCCTAGTGACAAAACGCTTCAGCAAAAGAAGTGGTTCTTTGCTGAGTTAAAGCACTATTTTTGGGAGGAACCATTCTTGTTTCGTGTTTGTGCAGATCAAGTGATTAGACGATGTGTAACCGAGCAAAAAGGGCAAGAGATTTTGAAGCACTATCACACTGGGCCAACTGGCGATCATTATAGTGTGAATCGGACAGCCCACAAGGTTTTAGAATCCGGATTTTATTAGCCAAGTATATTCAAAGACTCCTTCAGTTTTGTGAAGACATGTGACAGGTGCCAACGTGTATGTAGTATATCAAAACGTGATGAGATGCCCCAGAACTTCATTTTGGAGTGTGAGATCTTCGACGTGTGGGGGATCGATTTCGTAGGCCCTTTCCCAAATTCTTTCGGGAATAAGTATATACTCGTGGCAGTGGATTATGTGTCCAAATGGGTAGAAGCCTAAGCTTTGTCCACCAATGATGCCAGAGTAGTGGTGAAATTCTTAAAGAAATTTTTTTCTAGGTTTGGAGCACCACAGGCTTTAATTAGCGATATGGGAACACATTTCTGTAATGTGCAATTGGAGAAAGTGCTGAAGCGGTATGGATTCACCCATAGATTAGCAACCCCCTATCATCCTCAGACGAGTGGTCAAGTGGAAGTTTTAAACCGTGAACTCAAAAGAATTCTAGAAAAGACAGTGGAGCACCACCGAAGGGACTGGTTGGAAAAACTAGACGATGCATTGTGGGCCTACAGGACTACATTCAAAACTCCTTTGGGTACCACTCCATACCGACTAGTGTTTGGGAAAGCTTGCCACCTGCCAGTGGAGTTGGAACATCGAGCCTTTTGAGCTATGCGTACTCTCAACATGGATCTAGAGGCTGCTGGAAAAAAGAGGAAGTTTTAGTTGAACGAACTCGATGAATGGCGCGCGATGGCCTATCATAACATGCGCATTTATAAAGAGAAGGTGAAGAGGTATCACGACCAGCAGATTCATCATCCGAAACAATTCCGTGAGGGAGATCACGTTCTCTTGTTCAACTCACGGCTGAAACTTTTTCCGGGCAAGTTGAGATCGAGATGGTCTGGACCATTTAAAGTACACAAAGTCTTTCCCCATGGAGCTGTGGAATTGGAACACCCGGATGGGCACACTTTTAAGGCAAATGGACAGCGCCTGAAGCTGTATTTTGGGACTCAAGGGGAGAAAGAGGGCCAAGAGGAGTTTAGACTCCACCCTCTGGTGACTTACTTAGAAGGAGCTTCAGTTCGTCGAGCAAACGACGTTAAACAAAAGCGCTTGATGGGAGGCAACCCATGCAATTAGGTAAGTTTCATTTTTGTTTTGAGTTATCACCATATTTGTTTTTCTTTTTCCAAGGTTTTGCAGAGGAGTATTTATGAAGAAGCTTTTTGAGGAGATGGACTTCAAGAAATAATCAAGAGAAGGAAAATTTTAACCTTCAGGAGACACACGAATGACATACACGGGCGTGTATCACGCCCATGTAGAGAGAAAGGTAAACCACAGAGTAATACACGGTCAAGTCACACGGGTGTGTGACTGACCGCGTATACAAGGAAATTTTGAACAAGGAAGACACGGCTAAGGGAAATGGCCGTTTATCAAATCCGTGTATGGGGACCATGTGTGTTTGGGTATTTATACCCTTTTTGATAACCGTACCCCTCATTTTCAGTACACTCTCATCTAAATATCTTTTCTCTCTATACATCATTCACTTTCCATTCCCTTGTTGGTTTCCCTCTCCCATTGCTTTGACAAGGTAAGATCTCTCGCATTCTTCTTCCTTTCTCTTGCTTCCCTCTCTATTTTCTCACTCAAGGTCAGATTTCCATGTGAATGTGGCGTGTTATGACATGTAGAGGATAATGAAACCTTAGGGCTTTTGTTTATCCACTTGCTCCATCAGAGGAAAGCCCCCACAGACCAGGCAAAGAGCGAATGGTTGCTGAGGAAAACTCCGACGATGAAGACTATGTGTCTGAGAAGGATGATGACTGATTTTTCCTAACTATTTGCTAACTTGTCTGTCTAACCCTAAATTGTTTCTGTTGACTATTTGCTGTGACTTTGACTATCTGTGATAAACTTAGATGATATTGACTTGTGCTTATTTGTTTTGGTGATAATCATTTCTTTTAGTTTCTCTTTTAGTGTGTTTTGTTTTTAGGATTTTATCTATACTCATTTAGACTTTCGCCGATGCTGATTGAATGTTGAAAGCTGATGATCTCAAAAGGATGATTCGAGGATTTTGCACTTGAATGGAGTTTCCCCTGTGAATGACTTGCCACTTATAGATTTTAGGGGAGTTTCAGTTTTCTTTCTGCTTTTATTTTCCTTGTTTCTATTTTCTTTCCTTAGTGTACTTTGTGGGCAGACATTGGGGACAATGTCTGATTTTAAGTGTGGGAAAGGGAATAGAAAGAACAGAAAGATATCACAAGAGCAATGAACTTATGGACTTTTAAATGCTCAATTTCCCTTGTTTAAGTAACATTTGGAAGCTTAATGATGATGAGAAATAGTTGCTCATGAAACATGAAATTCCACTTGTATAGGCAGCTATTTCATGGGAAATTTTTCGAATTTTGCATTATTCTCTTATTTTGTATTCTCTTTACCTTTTTAGAGTTATAGTATGGTATCCATGTGAGGGAGACTTACTTGTTATTTAGGCTTTCATTTCAGATTTAGGATTTGATTTTGCGATCTTGAATGAAGGAACAAGTGATACTTATAGCTTGGTGACTTTCCCCTACAAAAATAATGGAATAGAACAAAAATTGGGAGTAATTTGATGAAAAAAAAATGTTGAACAATAACAAATAGTTCAGAAGTGGATCGCATTGACTCGAGTAATTAAGTTCGAGGGCTGCCCTTTCGGGGGAATAACATCAATTGACTTGGGTGATGAACTCGGGATCATTGGTTGAAAGCTCGCTACAAGGGTTATGAGTAAAATCCGAGAAAACTGAATTAAATGAGGCTTTAAATTAGAATATTTGGATTCGAGTGGTAGAGGTTCAAAGGGGTATTTTAAAACCTAGTAGCCTAAGATCGTCTGGTCTGGGACTTACTGGCCAAGGAAACCGCTCTTATTCACTAAAAGAAAGGAATTGATTAGTTAATTCAACCCGAACAAGTAAATCCAAGGGACGCCCTCTATGCTTGAGGGGATAACGTCTGTTAACTTGGGTGACGAGCC
The DNA here is from genome assembly GCA_037954665.1 of Laguncularia racemosa. Lineage (NCBI taxonomy): Eukaryota > Viridiplantae > Streptophyta > Magnoliopsida > Myrtales > Combretaceae > Laguncularia > Laguncularia racemosa. The sequence continues at coordinate 148,733 of JBBMOL010000552.1, forward strand.
CGGGATTATCAATTAAAAGTTCGTTACATGGGTTAATCAACTAAGAAAATGTACTAAAAGGTTGAACTCCCAATCCAAAAGGAGAAAAAGATCCAGGAAATAAGTGGATGTATATGCCTGAGTTCTATGATTGTAAGTCTGATCTTAACTTTGAGATTTTTGGTTAAATGATAAAGGGTAAAAGTTTCACTTACTTGGATTAATACTGGAAATCTACTATTGGTATTTTGAATACAAGTGCTTAATAAGATTGAGTGATAAGAAAGGCGAATTGTGGAAAATGGTGGCTATCCTGGTATAAAGTGGGGTTAATGATTGAATTTCTTCCTGAGTTTTAAGAATTCTGAGAATTGAGACTTCCATATGTGTAATTTGCTTGAGGATAAGCAAATGCTTAAGTGTGGGGAAATTTGATAAATCTATTTTAACTCTTATAATTGGAGATGATTAAGTCAATTTTTTGAGATAATTGGGCGTGAAAATATAAGATTATGATGCTTAATTGATTTATATTTCACATTCAGGTGTGGAAAAGGAGGATTTGATGAAAAGTATTTAAATTCAAGACGAATTGGAGATAAAAGCAAGTAAAAAGGGAATGCTTTGAAGTTAAAGGAAGTCACACGGTTTTACAAACGGCCGTGTGAAGGAATCAAGAGACTACACGGTTAGGATACACGCCCGTGTTTCCGACCGTGTATCAGCGTGGAAGAAGAGTTTTCAGGACAGACCAGTACACGGTTGGAATACACACCCGCGGAACCCAACCGTGCATAAGAAGAACACATTGAGGAGGACACACGGTTGAGTTACACACCCGTGTAATCAACCGTGTACGAAGAACAAAGAAGACAGAGGAATACACAGCTATTACAAACGGCCCTGTGGGATATACACACCCAGAATTCACTGATTTAGAGAGATACACGGTTTATCTACACGCCCGTGTAGTATGACCGTGTGTCTATCAAAGGAAAGATATCTTCAAATCGTTTTTAAATCTTTCGTCCATATTTGAAGGATATCTCCTACACGCCAGAGAGGAAGCTACCCTAGGTATAAATAGTCATCTTTGAAGAGAGAGAAAGTAGTTTTTAGGAAGGAAGAAAACACATCCTGGAATTTTGGAGAACAACAGCAGTCAAAGGAATTTTCGAGCTTTAATTCTAGAAGGGTTTCACACATGGATTTGCTTATTTCGTTTTGTTATTCCTTGAGAACCATGTGTAGCTAATTATTTCATACTCGAATCTTACGAAAGTCTGATTACTATGTAACATTGGGTTTATTGCAAAATTAATGACGATTGAGCATCTCTGATTTCATCCATGTTGTTTATTATATATTGTTGATTTGATGTTTGGCCAGCATTAGATTACATTGATTTCTGATAAGTTGATTGGAAAATCTCTTGTTTGAATAGATCATACATTGGATGAAAAGGCTTCTATGCAATCTAGGGATAGAAAGCATAAGTTTTCCGTATTATATTGGATATAATGATTTAATCTAATTGAGGGTTGTGGTATAGTCATGCAATTCTGATTGTTGTTAATAAAAGAGGGATCTTTGTTAATACGGTTAGAATTAGGAGTTAGTGATTTTGGAAGAAACATTGACTTAGTGTTAGATGCCCCGCGGATCAGAGATAATCAGCAATCATTAATTAGTTTTCTAAGGATTGAAGTTGCATAGTAATTAGATGAGTAGTAAGAGTAGGGTATGCATTGGAACATTGGATTTGATAATTTAACTCATTGTTTGATATTCATTTATTTCAGTTCTATTAGATAATTTAGTTTAATTTAGGTAATTTGGTTAAATCAATTCACTCGAAATTGTGCGGTTAGATAGTCGGTTTGAGGTTAGTATTAGTACTTGTAGATCCTAAGGAAACGATATCCGTGCTTAAACTCTATACTACTATAATCGATAGGTGCACTTGTCTAATTGATCGCAAGGAAGTGTCGAAGTAAAAAGGATTTTAATTTGTGTGATTGTGATTTCATCAACAAGGTGATTTAGCTTTACCTCATATTCTTCAACTGTTTGGTTCCTTTATTCACAGTTATAGTATTCATTCTCCATCCTATCTCTAAAGCTATTGGGGAAGTATCTTTAATAAAATAGCTCCTTAAATACGACCTAGTTTATGCATTCGCCTACAAGTTTGGGAACAAAAGCCCACCATTTTGTTGCAATTCCCTTCAACATGAATGCAACATAATTTACATTCCTATCTTTTGGTATTTGGAAGGCAGCAAATGTCTTCTCAATTTCCTGTACCCAATCCTTAGCTTTAAACGGGTCATTCACTCTAGGGTTAAATTTCTTAGCTACTCTTAGAAACCTATCAAAGCTGATGGGTTCATTAGCATTCCTGTGTTGTGGGACATTAGGGCCTTGGTGTTGTTGTGCCCATAGTCCCACCAGGTAGTTCACAGTATGCAATAGCTGGACTGTCTCTTCGGCCATCTTTGTCACGCCCCTCCCTAAGTACTTAACGTGATAACCTGCCACGATCACCTAACCCTGGCTAGGCGACCACAAAGCGTCTCTATTCAAGTACTATACCTATTTAATCACATTATAACATTCGATGCTTTTGAAATTCATTTACTCAAATATTCGTAACATATACATATCTAATAGAAATATTAGATGATTATCTATTTACATAACTGTCAGTGGGTCCTATTTCATATACATATACAAAAGTTCCATTGAACCTATCATGGCTCCTACATTTCTGTAATTCAAATTTATCGAACTACTTATGTACTAATCCTCACCATCACCTACATTATCCAAGATCTTCTAGCTTTATAACAGAGGCTTACCTTAGTCTGACGACCCATAAGAAAGTTTAGGTAGTCGCGACCTACAAGAAAAAATCTATGGGAGGGTAAGCTATAAGCTTAGTGAGATAGGAGTGCAATCTCTCGGTATTGTTATAACATAGGCAATTTCAAACAAGTTATCAACCACATGCTGTGCATGAGCAATCACATGAATGCATCAATTTACGTGGTCTTCCGGTAACCAATGTGAAGTCTAGGGTTTATGCCCTCTTGACCTTGGGTTAGGGATTCCGAAGGCACAATCAGTTCCTAACTCTCATAACCCAGTTTAATTTCTCATTAATTTAATAATTATCATATATTCATTTTAATACCAAACGCTCCCATACCTCTACAACAGTCGGAGTAACACCCTCAAAGATAGTCCAAATAAGGAACCAGCAAGGTGCGGACAATCCCCTAGTCTAGTAGTTTGCTCAAGACGGCTTAGTAATATCACAATTACTTCTGGATGTCCTGTGATAGTGATAGCCTTCAAACTTATGCAATGTCTCATGCAATGCATGTCTAGTTTTAGTTAAATCTCAACTTGTTGATTAATTGACTTAAAGTGATCAATTAATATATGATAACAACTAATCTACAAGAGGGAAGTAACACAATTCTATTGACCATTCAAAAAATAAGCATTAAACTATGATTTCAATTTTAAAGTCGACCCATCACATCTTGCATTCTTGAACCCTTCTTCAATTGTGTCATTTTGCATCCATTGTAAAATTAAATTTTTTTTTTTTTTTGAGACAAAAGAGAGGCTGAGGATGGTATGAGAAAAAGGTGAAATGAATTTTTGGTGAAGAGTGAAGGAAATTGAAATTTCAATTCAGCACAACCTTCAGTACAGCTTGTGCTGAAGCTAGTGTTGAGTTAGAAAAATGGTGAAAAGCAAGAAACATTTCAGCCCTGCCTTGAGCACAGCTGTGCTGGAGCCCGTGCTAAACCTAGCATTGAAGATAACATGTTTCGAAGTCAGCAGAACCTTGAGCATGGCCATGTTGACACCTATGTTGACCCTATTTATGAAAAACTACGAATAGATGCTTACTCTCGTATACTTATTATACGTAATTGTACTTCATATGTGTACATACATATACACACCTGTATTAATACATACATATATATAACTCCTACTTTCGCACCCAAAAAGTGTGTATACTCACGCACATATATGTATATCCCCTTTTTTCATATTTACTCCTACATAATACGAATATATACATATCTTTCATGTGAATATAATGTTTACGTACGTGATCACAAAGCAACACAACTTGACATAACACATACTCAACAAATAATCACGCAATATAACACGTCATAGAGTCCTACTCACCTGGGTCTCATTATTTCACACTTCTACTCAAAATAATCTTCAGGTATCCCATAAAATGCTTTTTCCTTGCTTAAAACGTAAGGAAAAATATATCATCAAATACTATTTAAGCTTAATAATTCTGTATCTACCGTGTTTCTAATTGATGCTATTAGTTCTAGGCTAAATGTAAAAATTTCTACACAAAAGCCTTAACATCTAAACTTCGAAAAATAATCTTGTTTCATGCAAAGTTGGTTTTGTTGAGTTGCTCTTACCTCCAGGATCGCGTTGATAGTCTCGGTTTATGATTTGGAAGTCGTATGCAAAAACTACAATTTTCTTTCTAAGATTTTCTTCTTCTTCTTCCTCTCCCTTTTTCTCATGTTCTCTCTTTTTTTTTTTTTTTTTCCGGAGTTTTCCGTAGACTTCTAGCACTGTCTTGATGCACGGTGTACTTTACAGTCACTGTGCATCACCGACTTAGCTTTTGTTTTTTTACTTATTTATTTTATCTTTAGCTATTAATAAATTATTAATTAAAATCTTAAAATTTAAGTTTTTCATTATGAAATTTTATATTTAGGAATTTAACTATTCGAATTATAATTATCCATTCAAAATTTTTTTATTTAAAATTTCGAATTTGTAATTTCCTATAAATTTTTCCTATTTAACCTAATATAGTTTGTAATTTAGATTTTGAGGAATATATATCCCTTATTTTAAATTCTCATGATTTATAATTAATTTTGGTAGTATTTTTTTCTAGTGTTATATTTTACGAATTTCACGGGTTTTACATCTTCCCCTCCTAAAAAAAGTTTTGTCCTTAAAACTTCAGTACATACCTAGTTTCTCAAAGAGTTAAGGGTATCTTTCCTTCATCTCCTCTTCTTTCTCCTAAGTTTCTTCTCATTTCGAGTGTCGGCTCCATTAGACTTTGACGAATCGGATGATCCTGCTACGTAACTCTCGAGTCTGAAAGTCGAGGATTCGAATAGGGTGTTCTTGATACATTAGATTCGGCTGGAGCATTAGGATATCCATTTCGATAACTCGATTTGGATCCGGGATACGCTTTTGAAGCAATGACACGTAGAACACATCATGGATTCCTGATAGTTAGGGCGGTAATACAAGGTGATAGGCTACTTCACCAATTCTTTCAAGCACTTCATATGGCCCTACATGTCTAGGATTCAGTTTTCCTTTCATTCCAAATCTTCTTGTTCCATTGATTGGAGTAACTTTCAAATAAACGTGCTCTCCTGGTAGAAACTTAATCTCTCTCCTTTTTAAGTCTGCCCAGCTCTCCTGGCGATCTTAAGTTTCCTTTATTCATTGTTTGATGAGCGCAAGTTTGTCTATTGTTTCTTGTAATAGATCTAGCCCAATGGTGGTCCTTTCATATTCGTCCTAATTCAATAGAGATTTGCATTTTCTTCCATATAAAGCTTCATAAGGGGCCATTTTGATCAATGAGTGATAACTGTTGTTGTAGGCAAACTCAATTAGTGGTAAATGTCGATCCCAATTTTCTTTAAAGTCCAACGCACAAGCTCTCAACATTTCTTCTAACGTTTGGATTGTTCACTCAGATTGTCCGTCAGTTTGAGGATGATACGTTGCACTAAATTGCAGTTTTGTCCCTAAAGCTCGTTGTAAGATTCTCTAAATTTTGGATATAAACCGCGGATCTCGATTAGATACGATACTTTGTGGCACTTCGTGGAGTCTAATGATTTCTCGTAAATAAATTCTAGCCAATTTGTCTAAAGAGTATATCATATTGACGGGTAAGAAATGAGCAGATTTGGTCAATCGATCCATGATCACCCATATAGCTTCGTGTCCAGCTTTCGTTCTAGGTAACGCTGTAATGAAATCCAATGTAATTCATTCCCATTTCTAGTCTGGAATTGGCAATGGTTGTAATAATCCACTAGGTCTTTGATGTTCAGCCTTGACTCGTTGGCAGATAGAACACTGAGAAACATATCGTGCTATATCCTTTTTCATGCCTTCCCACCAATAACCCTTCTTGAGTTCTTGATACATCTTGTTTCCTCCTGGGTATACGGTGTATCTAGAGTTGTGAGCTTCATCCAAAATCTCATTTCTTAATTTTGAGTTTGCCGGTATGTACCATCTACCCCTTAGTTTTAAGATTCCTTCTGAGGTCACTTTAAGGTTAGTGTTGACTCCTCGTTCCACTTTATCTCGGAGTTCTATTGCTCTTAGCATGTAGGTCGTACTTTTAGAGTGGTTAATTGGGCTTATTCTTCATGCCAAGCAAATTCGATTCTCAATTTTTCAAATTCTTGTATCAACTACAATTATTTTGTCAAGAGTGCTGCCATTTGGCCATGATTCTTTCTACTTAAAGCATCTGCCATAGCGTTGGCTCTTCTTAGGTAGTAGTTGATACCGAGATCATAATCCTTAAGAAGTTCGAGCCATCTTCTTTGCTGTATATTTAACTCCTTCTGAGTGAATAAATATTTCAGACTTTTATGATCCATATATATTTCACATCTTTGCCCATATAGATAATGTCTCCATATTTTCAAGGCAAACACAATGGCAGCTAACTCCAAATCACGAGTGGGATAGTTCCTCTCATGTCGTTTCAATTGTCTGGAGGCATAAGCTACTACTTTCTCATTTTGCATCAACACACAACCTAATCCGTTTCAAAAAGCGTCACTGTATATACGAAAAGGTTCTTCCGTGTTAGGTAATGTCAAGATCGGAGTTGTAATTAGCCATTGCTTCAATTCTTGGAAGCTTCTTTCACAAGCGTCATCCCATACGAACTTCACTTCCTTTCGAGTCAACGTAATTAGTGGTTTTGATATTTGGGAAAAAAATTTCACAAATCGTTTGTAATATCTAGCTAACCCAAGAAAACTTCTTACTTCTGTTATGGTTATAGGTTGCTTCCAATCAACTATAGCCTCTATTTTAGCTAGATCGGCCATTATTCCTTAACCAGATACAATATGTCCCAAAAATGTTACTTGTTGCATCCAAAACTCACACTTAGACAATTTTGCATATAATCGATGCTCTTTCAACAATCCTAGAGCAATCCTTAAATGCTCCTCATGCTCTACTAGCGTCTTAGAAAAGATGAGAATGTTGTCAATAAAAAGCACGATGAACTTATCTAAGAATGGTTAACCCGAATGGCATAACTAAAAATTCATAATGGCCATATCCCATTCTAAAAGCAATATTGGGGATATTTTTCGATTTGATTTTCAACTGATGGTATCTGGATCGTAAGTCAATCCTGGAAAAGATATTTGCACCCCTCAATTGATCAAAAAGATCATTGATTCTTGGTAATGGATACCTATTATTGGTAGTCACTTTATTCAATTCACGATAATCAATACAAAACCTCATGGATCCATCCTTTTTTTTTTTTTACAAACAATACTGGAGCTCCCCAAGGAGATACGCTTGATCAAATAAACTCCTTTTCAATTAGTTCTTGTAATTGTTTCTTCAATTCTTGTAGTTTGATTGGAGCCATCCGATATGGTGCCTTCGAGATTGGTTTAGTACCAAGTTTAGTTTCAATGTAAAGATGGTTAGACTTCTAGCCTTTGCTGTTGGGTTACCGCTAGACTTATGAAAGAATGTGAAGCTCCCACGTCGAATAGCACAAAAGTAGGTTGTGCAGCAATTAGGACAATTCCTATCAATTTCATGACATCAAATTACTATGCTTATTCATTATTCTTCTTATACTAGTAATTCTTTCATAGGTTTTTATAAATTCTTCTCCTACTCTTCATAAGTATAAGATATGATAAGTAGATAAGTCAAATTTAAACGTATCTGTTACTACATCTCCTTCTTCTGAGTATTCCATGGCTGCTAAATCAATGTCCTAATACTCCCCGTGCTCTTCATCAATCCATTCTTCCATGTTCGTGCTTTCGATAGAAAAAACTTGAGCACTGCTAGCTTGAGGGTTAGCTCCTTACATACCCTGCCTTGTCAATTTGTTAGCTAGTTTGTCATTGGCAGCTTTAGGTGTTATCATTTTAGCTCCAAGTACTTGGCACTTCTTGGGGACACATGCTAGATAGATGTTCGGGTTGTCCACATGAATAACAAGTTATAATATTTTTCTGTGGACAGCCTATTGCTTGGTGGTTATCCATTCCACATTTAAAGCATTTCCCTTTTAAGAGGTTACAATCTCTTAGATAGTGTCCTTGTCTACACTTCCAACACTTTACAAAAACAAATTTTACCTAGGTGGGAACCACTGATGGCCTTGTACTTGGAGGTCTCATGTTCATCATTAGCCTTTTTCCTCTATCATTTGGGATAGGTAGGAATAAAGGTCTTTTCATTGGAATGCGTGCTCCAACATTTGGCCTTGTTTGATTTCTCATCTATTCCATTCTTTGTTTAGTTTACTCCAAGGCTCTAGCTTTACTTACTACCTTAGCATATGTTTTCAACTCAAATTCAAGGATTCGTCCTTAAGTTTCAACATCAAACCCATTCATGAATAACTACCTCTTCAATTCATCTGAATCCTTATAGATATTTGGGGCAAACTGTAGCAATCTAATAAATTTGTTTTCATACTAATCAACGCTTTTCGAACCCTTTTCTAGTTGGAACAATTGTCCACTCAGTCGCATTCTGACACTTTTTGGGAAATATTCTTTAAAGAATTCTTCTCGAAAAGTTTCCTGAGAAATTGGTTGAAGTAATGCCCTCTGTCTCACATCCCACCATATCCTAGCCCTAGCTTTCAACATATAGGAAGCGTAGGCTAGTCGTTGGTAATCCTCTACCTCATCAGTGTCAAATGATCTTTCTAATTGAGCTATCCATTCTTCGGCTTCTTCTAGCTCCCCATATTTCCATCAAAGAATCTATTAGATCGTATGAAATTAGGAAACGTACTTTTCTGCACACGACCACTTTCCCTCTGATTATTCCTAAGTCTATCTTCTGTTTGTTTTGTGATGTGCAAATGGTTTGAACTAGTGGAGATGACAATGGTGCTTTTTGTTGCTGTTGAGGCTTTACTGGTAGTGTCTATTGTGCTTGTGATGGTGAAGTAACCGATTAGGATGGTGATTGACCTCCTAACATCAGTCATTGAATTAATAAAGCTTGTTGTTGTACAGTTGTTTCAAGCCTCGTCATGCGTTCTTCTCTACTTCCTTCTCCTCCAGTATGAGTTTCTATCATGTCATGTTTTTCGGATCTGGTTGCTTATCTTGACTTTATAGGTTGACTTTTGGGATTTCCTTGAGGCATTATAGGTGTTGTTACGATCAGTGGGGTTTTGCTCTCATCTCGATGTTTAGGAATTGTAGTGGTTTTTCGTCCCCTACTAATAGTTCCTCTATAATGTATTAATGCACTTTTTATTATTTTAGAACATCTAATTGACAAGTATATTTCATGACTAATACAATTATCAACAAGAGTCCATAACATTTTTATATATTATACTAAAGATCATAAATACATAGATGTTTAAGTATTTGCATATATTCCTCAAAATTCCATCTATACATATACATTAATTTAAAGGGATACATATATATTGGCTACAAAATTTCCCTTTTTGGTTCTACTAACACGCATACACATTCTTCTCTACGTTATTTTCAAAAGTTAGTGTTTCGTTCTGCTTTTTAAAAGCAATGTTCATAATTACTCATTCGCATCCTTGCTACTCTTTGTCAATATCGCTTCTTCATTCTTTGTCCTCTTCTTCTTCTTCTTCTTCTTCTTCTTCTTCTTCAGTTTCTTTCTCCTCCTCTTCTTCTTCTCTAGGGGAATCGGATGCTATGCTTTCATTTTCAGGAGTGCCTTCCAAGTTAAAAGTTTCATCAAGGAGTAAGCCTTCTTCTTCATATCCTTCTATCCATATCACATGATTACATAAGTCAGCATTTTCTTCTTCGGACCTTCTTTTGGATCTTCTTCTAGGTCCTCTTCTGGATCCTCTTCTAGGTCCACTTTTGGATCCTCTTTTGGCACCTCCTCTTGATCAATCATTTCAAACTCTCGATGTTCAATATAGTTAGTAGTATCCCAAGAATCCTCAGCGCATAGTTGCCTTAGATCGATACTAGTTGTCCATTTGTAAATTCCCTTATGATATTTTTGGTCATCTCTTCAAGATTTAACTGAAGGTACTAATACTTCTGGAGGATACCCCATCCTAAATTAAATTGAGCTACAAATCTGATTTTATAGGGTACCTCTATCATGCCCTTCATTTGTGTGAATTGGGTCTCAAGAGCTGGTATAGCTATATACCTACTATATTGGTCTCCGAGATCTTCGCTTAATCTATCTAGTTGCTCTTGCCAATATTGGTTAATCCAATCCTCAGTTCTCGATCAATTCATCTACGGTCTTATAGCGGGAAAAGTATTCGTAATGACGATGTAAAATCTCCATCCTCAATCGGTAGTTAATTAAATCATACAACATGTGTTTCATTTCCTATCCAAGCATCACAACATATCCTATATTTTATCAAATATAAGGAAATCGTAAATTTTAAGTCAATTAATCTAATTTCTAAGTTTTAACCCACTCTCTCTTACTATAGTAGGTTCTCTTTAAAGAGTTACCGAATCAATTTCTTAAGACATTGATTCCTCAACTCAATATATGTCTAATTTATAACCTATCTCAAACCTAGGCTCTAATACTAACAAAAGCTGTCACACCCCTCCCTAAGTACTCAACGTGATAACCTGGTACGATTACCCAACCCTAGCTAAGCGATCGCGAAGCGTCTCTATTTAAGTACTATACCTATTTAATCACATTATAACATTCGATGCCTCTGACATTCATTTACTCTAATACTCGTAACATATACATATCCAATAGAAAGATTAGATGATTATCTATTTACATAACTGTCAGTAGGTCCCATTTCATATACATATACAAAAGTTTCATTGAGCCTATCAAGGCTCCTACATTTTCATAATTCAAATCTACCAAACTAACTCACGTACTAATCCTCACTATCACCCACACTATCCAAGATCTTCTAGCTTTATAATAGAGGCTTACCTTAGTCCAACGACCCATAAGAAAGTTTAGGTAGTTGCGACCTATAAGATAAAATCTATGGGTAAGTAAGCTATAAGCTTAGTGAGATAGGAGTGCAATCTCTCAATGTTGTTATCACACAGGCAATTTCAAACAAGTTATCAACCATATGCTATGCATGAGTAACCACATGAATGCATCAATTCATGTGGTCTTCCGGTAACCAACATGAAGTCTAGGGTTTATGCCCCCCTTGACCTTAGGTTAGGGATTCCGAAGCCACCATCAATGCCCAGGTCTCATAACCCGATTTAATTTCTTATTAATTTAATAATTATCATATATTCATTTTAATACTAGACGCTCCCGTACCTCTGCAACAGTCGGAGCAACACCCTCAAAGATAGTCTAGACAAAGAACCGACAAGGTGCGGACAATCCCCTAGTCTAGTAGTTCGCTCAGGACGGCTCAGTAATATCACGATTACTTCCGAATGTCCTATGACAGTAATTGCCTTCAAACTTATGCAATGTCTTGTGCAATGCATGTCTCATTTTAGTTAAATCTCAACTTGTTGATTAATCGACTTAAAGTGATGAATCAATATATGATAACAACCAATCTACAAGAGGGAAGTAACACAATTTCATTGACCATTCAACAAATAAGCATCAAACTATCATTTTAATTTCAAAGTTGACCCATCACATCTCGCACTCTTGAACCTTTCTTCAATTGCGATTTCGTGTCCATTGTAAAATTAATTTTTTTTTTTTTTGGAGACAAAGGAGAGGGTAAAGGGTTTTAATGGAGATAAAAGAGTGGCTAAAGATGATATGAGGAAAAGGTGAAATGAATTTTTGGTGAAGAATGAACGAAATTGAAATTTCAGTTTAGCACAACCTTCAGCATAGCCTGTGCTAAAGCTAGTCTTGAGTTAGAAAAATGGTCAGACGCAAGAAACATTTTAGCCCTGCCCCAAGCACGGTCGTGCTGGAGCTCGTGCTGAACCTAGCACTGAAGATAACGCATTTCGAAGTCAGCACGGCCTTAAGCATAGCCATGTTGACACTCATGTTGACCCTATTTATGAAAAACTACGAATGGATGCTTACTCCAGTATACTTATTATACGTAATTGTACTTCATATGTGCACATACATATACAAACATGTATTAACATAAACACATATATAACTCATACTTTTACACCCAAAAAGTGCGTATACTCACGCACATATATGTTTATCCCATTTTTCATATTTACTCCTACGTAATACGAATATATACACATCCTTCACGTGAATATAATGTTTACGTACATGATCACAAAGCAACACAACTTGACATAACACATACTCAACAAATAATCACGCAATACAACACATCATAGAATCCTACTCACCTAGGTTTCATTGTTTCACACTTCTACTCAAAATATCTTTAGTTATCCCATCAAATGCTTTTTCCTTGCCTAAAACGTAACGAAAAATATATCATCAAATATTATTTGAGCACAATAATTCGTATCTACCATATTTCTAATTGATACTATTAGTTATAGGCTAAATGTAATGATTTCTACACAAAAAGCCTTAACATCTAAACTTCAAAAAATAATCCCGTTTCATGCAAAGTTGGTTTTGTTGAGTTGCTCTTACCTCTAGGATCATGTTAATAGTACCAATTCGTGATTTGGAAGTTGTATGCGAAAACTACAATTTTTTTCTAAGATTTTCTTCTTCTTTTTCCTCTCCCTTTTTCTCACATTCTCTCTCTTTTTTTCTAGAGTTTTCCATAGATTTCTGGTACTCTCCTAATGCACAGTCTGCTTTATATAGTCACTGTACATCACCAACTTAGCTTTTTTTTTTACTTATTTATTTTATCTTTAGCTATTAATAAATTATTAAGTAAAATCTTAAAATTTAAGTTTTTCATTATAAAATTTACATTTAGGAATTTGACTATTCGAATTATAATTATCCATTCGGAATTTTTTTTATTTAAAATTTCTAATTTCTAATTTCCTATAAATTTTTCCTATTTAACCTAATATAGTTCGTAATTTAGATTTTGACGAATATATATCCTTTATTTTAAATTCTCATGATTTATAATTAATTTCCGTAGTATTTTTTTCTAGTGATATATTTTACGAATTTTGCGGGTTTTACAATCTAACCTCTTTGCCCTTATGGCTGTGGATTGTAAACTTCCTCCTCATTAGGGTTATAACACCTAGCACCCCTTTCAGCTCCTGATTCAATGATTCTTCTCGAAGGCATTCCTTTTAGGAAGAGATAACTAGATCTACTTAGGTTAATATCAATTATGGTTAGTGTCATGGTGTGTAAGTATATACACATATACCATTACACATGAGCCTACTCACATAAATAACTTAACAGTTAAAAGAATGCAAGTAAAGTAATAATAATACAAGAAAATAATTAAATAATTAAGTACACATCCCATATTTTACCCACTCTCTTCAAGTCTCGTTATCTTACGGATCAAGTGCTTAATTCTTCTAAAGATCATATCTTATACTCTATTATTTAAAACTTATGTCTATTGATCATCGTTTAGTTCTAAGGATCATTACCTAAGCTCTTCAGGATCAATGACCTATGCTCTATAGATCAAAACTTAACTCATAAGGATCATCAACCTATTCTCTATATATTCAAACTTAAGTCTTTAATGATCATAAACTTAAAGCTCTAATACCACCAAAGTTGTAACGCCCCAAAACCTTAGGTCGCACTATTGCTCACCATGCGTCCTTATCTCACAAGAACACGTTAAGGCTCTAAATTAACTCTGATGCATTTTAACTCGTAACTCCTATCTAAAAACATTCCATACATCCCAAAATTTCAAAATAATTTCATAAACCATATCAAACATCTAAAGTAGCAGAAGTCTTTGAACGTTAAAATAACATTGTTCAAAAGATAATGTCTATTATAGTCAAATAGCATAATTCTCCCAAATCCTATTCGCTATAATTACTAATGGTAATCATCATATTCCTCTCTCTGTGGTTCACCCAAACCCAAGTTATTCTCTAGGTTATCATCTCCCTCAACACCCGCATAAAATAAAAAAATAAATAAAAGAATTTCCCGAAGGGTGAGCTAATGCCCAGTACGTATAACACAAACACACACGCATGAACAAACATAATCAATTATCACATACATTATGCAATACTTAAACACAGGAACCATTTCATGATACGATTTATGTCCACAAGCAACAACAGGATACTCATGAACCCCTTAACCACACTGGAACATGATTTGGTGATGGGAACTACCATTACGGGCCCCACACCCATGATCCCTTAATCGTTAAACCTAGTAACGGGAATAGCTACTACTGGCCCCACACGACAAAAAAAAAAAGAGGAGAATAGAAAAGAAAAGAAAAACATGATCAAGAGCAACAACCAAGACAAAACAAAAAATCGGATAGAAAAATAGAGGGAAAATTTACGAACCCTAGAGTTGTTTTGAATTCTACGGAAGGAAATTGGTGTAGTTCGGGTTAGTTCCAAGAGAATTGAGAAGAGGAAATTGGCGAGTTGATATCATCATTATTTGTGTGAATACACGAGTGACTGTGTGATATCATCATTTACGCGAAGCACGTAAGGGAGTGTATCGTGAGGTTTAATTATATATATATTTGTGTCAGTACTAATCTTTTCTGTAGGAACTATGTCGAGACAACATTCTCCAGAAGGTGAGAGGGGAAGGTTTGATGCTAGGTTAGTAATTGAGGCGTTTAGGGGAGAAATGAAGAGGATGTTCCAAGAAGGAATGGAAAAAATTCATGAGACGGTGGAGCAAAGACTAGAGCAATCCACAAACGTATTCCAAGGGCGTAAGAGGGAGAGTCGTTCTAGGAGAGTATTGAGGGGTGGAGATGAAATGTCGGATGATGATTTTGATGAGCCTTCTGTCGGGAGTTATAGAGGATATAGTGGTCGGAATAGAGGAACTAGGGATTGGGATGATAGAGGAGATATGAATAAAGAGGATGATCAATTGAGTAGCATAAAGATGAAGATTCCTCCTTTCCAAGGGAAGAATGATCCCGAGGTGTACTTAGAGTGGAGAAAAAGGTAGAGATGGTGTTTGATTGTCACAACTATAGTGGGAGAAAGAAAGTAAAACTTGCTACCATTGAATTTTCGGATTATGCTATAGTGTGGGGGGATCAATTAATTATGTTGAATAGAAGGAGGAGTGGCGAGCACCTATTGAGTCTTGGGAAGAGATGAAAAGAGTGATGAAGAAGCGGTTTGTACCTGCGTATTACTATCGTGAATTGCACAACAAGCTGCAAACTCTGAGGCAGGGAAGCCGAAGTGTAGAATGAGTATTTCAAGGAGATGGAAGTCACTATGATTAAGGCGAATGTAGAGGAGGATAGAGAGGCTACAATGGCTAGGTTTCTTGCTGGGTTGAATAGAGAAATCCAAAATGTGGTTGAATTGTAGCATTATGTAGAATTGGAGGATATGGTTCACATGGCTATAAAGGTTGGAAACCAGCACAAGAGGAAAGGTAATAGTAATGCATGGTTTCCACAGAGTAATGGTTCATCCACTTGGAAGACCAACCAATGGAAGAAGGAAGAAAGCCTTTACCACCAAACCAAAAGGGGAGCTGAGGCAAGCGGGTTCTACTCCTGGTAACCAAGGTAACCCTGAATCTTCTACTTCTAGAAATCATGACATTAGATGCTTTAAATGCCAAGGTAGAGGCTATATTGCTAGTCAATGTCCAAATAGGCGTGTGATGATTTTGCGTGATGATGGAGAGTATGAGACTAAGGGGGATAGTGAAGAAGATGATATGCCTCCATTAGGGGATGCTAGTGATGATGAGGAGCCTACAATGGGAAGGCTTAGTGGCAGTAGTGAAGCGAGCTTTGAATGTGCAGGTGAAGGAAAAAGAGGAGGTGCAAAGGGAGAATATATTTCATACTAGATGTTATCTAGGAGATCATATTTGCAGCTTGATCATTGATGGAGGAAGTTTTCACCAATGTAGTGAGCAATTTTATTGTTGATAGGTTGGGGCTCAAAACTGTTAGACACCCTAGTCCATATAAATTGCAGTGGTTAAATGATAGTGGTGAGACTAAGGTGAGTAAGCAAGCCTTGATTGGTTTTCGCATTGGTAGATATGAGGATGAGGTGTTATGCGATGTAGTGCCAATGCAAGCATGTCATGTGTTGTTGGGGAGGCTATGGCAATTTGATAGGAAGGTTGTTCATGATGGCTTTTCTAATAAGTATACGCTTGTTTACTGGGGGAAAAGCTTTAATCTTAAACCGTTAACACCCAAACAGGTGTATGAGGACCAGTTGCAACTACAACAGTCTTTTGCAAAACATAAGGTGAGTGAAAAGCAGAGGGGGAGCGAGAGAGCAAAAGAAAATGAGAAAGAAAAGGAATATAAAAGTTAAGATCAAAAGGAAAAAGAGAGGAAGGTTGGAAAGAGTGTGAGAGTCCAAGTTTAAGGGGAATCAACTTTGGTGGTGAGAGAAAAGGAGAGGGCAGCCTTGCAAAAGGAGAGTTGTGTGGCAAGAGCGAGTGTAGTGAGGAGAGCGTTAGTGATGAAGCAACCGATGTTGTTGCTGGTTTTTAAGGAAACATGTCTTAATACTAACGAGCTATCTAACTCTTTGCCTAGTGTGGTTGTGTCTATTGTGCAGGATTTTGAAAAAGTCTTTCCGAAGGAACTCCAAAGGCAGGTAGATGAGTTAATGGAGAAGGGATACGTGAGAGAAGGCATGAGTCCATGTGTATGCCTGTGATTTTGGTGCTTAAGAAGGATGGGACATGGAGAATGTGTGTTGACTGCTGCGCCATCAACATCATCACGGTAAAGTATCGTCATCCCATTCCTTGTTTAGATGACTTCTTAGATTGGTTATAAAGAGTATAGTGTCATTCCTCGTGAGCCATGGATAAACATTTCCATAGATTTTGTGTTAGGATTATCTAGGCCTAGGCATGGTCGAGATTCTAATTTTGTGGTTGTGGATAGGATTTTTAAAATGGTTCATTTCATTCCTTGTCATAAAACTGATGATGCTATACACATTGTTGATTTTTTCTTTAGAAAGGTAGTGCGTCTGCATGGTATACCTAGAAGCATTGTTAGTGATCGAGATGAGAAATTTTTTAGTCATTTTTGGAAAGTATTGTGGGAAAAGTTGGGAACTAAATGGATGTTTTCAACTATCTGTCACCCACAAATTGATGGGCAAATTGATGTGGTTAACAGGACTTTAATTCAATTGTTAGGGGCAATCATAGATAAGAACATTAGGAATTGGAAGGATTGTCTACCATTTGTGAGTTTGCATATAACAGGGCTTTATAATAGCACTACTCATTGTTCCCACCTTTTGAGATTGTGTATGGTTTTAAACCCATTGGTTCCTATTTATTTATTGTCATTGCCACTTAACAATTTTAAAGTTTTGATGCTGATTCTAAGGCAATTTCATGAGAAGCTACATGCACAGGTAAAGATTAGGATTGTAAAACAAAATGCCAGGGTCGCTTCAAGGGTGAACAAGGACAGGAGACCCAAGATTTTTCAGCCTGGAGTTTGGGGTTTTTGAGTGCATTTTCGAAAGGGAAAGAGTTTTCCATTGCAGAGGAGATCCAAGTTGAACCCTAGGGAGACGGTCCATTTCCGATGCTTAAGAGAATAAATGATAAGCATACAAGAAAGATTTCCCAGGTGAGTCCCCATAAGTGTCACGTTTAATGTTACTGATCTGAGTCCATTTTATGCAGGCAATGATTTGAGGACAAATCCTTTTCAAGAGGAGCGGAATGATGAGATCCATGATGAGAGCTAAGCCGAAGAAGAAATGTGGATCCTCTTGAAGTGTCGCCTAGACCGATCACAAGAAATCAAGCGAAACGATTAAAGGGAAGCACTTAACGGGTTGATAAAGTTTGTCCATGAAGCCAGAAAGGATTGGACAATCATGAAGTTAGAACGGTTTGGGAACAACCATGGGAAGACCCTTGCTTTTATACAAGTCACACCGGACACGGGTTGAAGAGGGCGTGTATGTCAAGGCATGGCTGTGTAAGAATCTCATGATTACACAGAATCATACAGGGCCAGACACACGGCTAAAAGGCAGGGCTGTGTAATGGACACAAGCAAATCCTCAGAAAGATACACGCCCCAGAATACACGGTCGTGTATGTGATCGAAATGTGCACAGAAAAGTACACGTCAAAGTACAGGGCCGTGTATGTTGCCAGAAGTTGTATAGAAAGGTACACGGCCGTGTATCCCCTGCCGGCCAGCTTTTTCTGTTTCGTGTTTTAAACGCAACTTATCTAAGCTAACGTCGTTTTGGACTGTTTTTCACGAATTGTGACCCCCAGTATAAAAGCTCCTAGGGGTTTAGAACAACTAAGAATTTACATCTTTGAATATTAAACACTTTGAGAGGCACCTCTCTTGGTTCCCTTTAAGAACTAAATTGTACTTATCGGATTGATTTTCCGTGGCGTTCATCCCGACTTATCAATCGGTCTTTCATCCCGATTGTGGCGCTTCGTTTTTATACCCAAAGGTTCTTGTCTCGCTTATAGACAACGGTCACGGTTTCCACTTTAGGTGTTTGGGCGTCTTAGGCAATGAATTTCCGAACATATTGGTATTGGGTTTCGTCACGGGTTGGCGTGGTTCGTACACCATGGCTCACAAGGAATGACACTATACTCATATAACCAATCTAAGAAGTCATCTATACAAGGAATGGGATGACGATACTTTACCGTAAGGTTGTTGATGGCACGGGAGTCAACACACATTCTCCATGTCCCATCCTTCTTAGGCGCCAAAAACACAGGCACTGCACATGGACTCATGCCTTCTCTCGCGTATCTCTTCTCCATTAACTTATCTACCTGCCTTTTGGGGTTCCTTCGAAAAGACAATTCAAAATCCTGCACAAGAACACAACCACACTAGGCAAGGCATTAGATAATTCGTTAGTAGCAAACATGTTTCTTTAAAAACAAGAAACAACATAGGTTGCCTCATCACAAAAGCTCTCCTTAAATACACTCGCTCTTGCCACACAACTCTCCTTTTGCAAGGGTGCCCTCTCCTTTTCACTCACCACCAAAGTTGATCCCCCTTCAACTTGGCCTCTCACACTCTTTCCAGCCTTCCTCTCTTTTTCCTTTTGATCTTGACTTTTATATTCCTTTTCTTTCTCATTGTCTTTTGCTTTCCCCACTCTCCCTCTGCTTTTCACTCACCTTATGTTTTGCAAACGACTTTTTTAGCTGCAATTGATCCTCATACACTTGTTTAGGTGTTAACGGTTTAAGAAATTTAAAACTTTTCCCATTGTTGAACAAGCGTATACTTGTTAGAAAAGCCATCATGAACAACCTTCCTATCAAATTGCCATGGCCTCCCTAACAACACATGACATGCTTGCATTGGCACTACATCACATAACACCTCATCCTCTTACCTACCAATGCGAAAACCAATCAATGCTTGCTTACTCACCTTAGTCTCTCCACTATCATTCAACCACTGCAATTTATATGGACTAGGGTGTCCCAACAGTTTTGAGCCCCAGCCTCTCAACAATAAAGTTACTCACTACAATTGGTGCAACTCCCTCCATCAATGATCAAACTACAAATGTGATCTCCTAGACAACATCTAGTATGAAATATATTCTCCCTTTGCACCTCTTCTTCTTCCTCACCTGCACATTCAACGCTCGCTTCACTACTGCCACTAACCTCCCTATTGCAGGCTCCTCATCATCACTAGCATCCCTAATGGAGGCATATCATCTTCTTCACTATCCCCCTCAGTCTCAAACTCTCCAAACATCACGCAAAATCATCACACGCCTATTTGGACATTAACTAGCAATATGGCCTCTACCTTGGCATTTAAGCATCTAATGTCACGATTTCTAAAAGAGAAGATTCAGGATTACCTTGGTTTACCAGAGTAGAACCCGCTTGCCTCAGCTCCCCTTTTGGTTTGGTGGGTAAAGGCTTTTCTTCTTTCTTCCTTTGGTTGGTCTTCCAAGTGGATGAACCATTACCCTGTTGAAATCGTGCATTACTACTACCTCTCCTCTTGTGCTGGTTCTCAACCTTGGGTAGCCATGTGAACCATATCCTCCAATTCTACATAATGCTGCAATTCAACCACTTTTTTGGACTTCACTATTCAACCCCGCAAGAAACCTAGCCATTGTAGCCTCTCTATTCTCCTCTACATTCGCCCTAATCATAGTGACTTCCATCTCCTTGAAATACTCATCTACACTTCGCTTCCCTGCCTCAGAGTTTGCAACTTGTTCTGCAATTCACGATAAAAAATACGCATGCACAAACCGCTTCTTCATCACTCTTTTCATCTCTTCCCAAGACTCAATAGGTGGCTCGCCACTCCTCCTTCCTATTCAACATTAATTGATCCCACCAAAACTATAGCATAATCCGAAAATTCAACGGCAGCAAGTTTACTTTCTTTCTCCTACTATAGTTGTGACAATCAAACACCATCTCCACCTTTTTCTCCCACTCTAAGTACACCTGGGGATCATTCTTCCCTTGGAAAGGAGGAATCTTCATCTTGATGCAACTCAATTGATCATCCTCTTTATTCCTATCTCCTCTATTTTCCTAATCTCTAGTTTCCTCTATTCCACCACTATATCCTCTATAACTCCCAACAGAAGGCTCATCAAAGTCATCATCCGTCATTTTATCTCCACCCTTCGGGACTCTCCTAGAACGACTCTCCCTCTTACCCCCCTTGGAATACTTTTGGATTGCTCTAGTCTTTACTCTACCGTCTCATGAATTTGTTCCATTCCCTCTTGGAACATCCTCTTCATTTCTCCCCTCAGCGCCTCAATTACTAACCTAGCATCAAACCTTTCCCCCTCACCTTTAGGAGAATGTTGTCTCGACATAGTCCCTACAGAAAAGATTATACTAACACAAATATATATATATATAAACCTCACAACACACTCCCTTACGTGTTTCGCTCAAAGATGATATCATACAGTCACCATGTATTCTCACAAATAATGATGATATCAACTCGCCAATTTCCTCTTCTCAATTCTCTTGGAACAACCCAACTACACCCAATTTCCTTCCGTAGAATTCAAAACAACTCTAGGGTTTTGTAAATTTTCCTCTATTTTTCTATCCGAATTTTTTTTTTTTGTCTTGGTTGTTGCTCTTGATCACGTTTTTCTTTTCTTTTCTTTTCTCTTTTTTTTTTTTTTGTGATTTTTACTCTCTTTTTTTTTAACAATCGCCTAGTCGATATTACACTATCAAAAGACAATCAATACTATGAAATTGAATACGATAATTGATATGAACGATTGGAGTTTTAAAGGTTTTTGATGTTACCTTCCTCAACCGAACTTGATGTTTTGACAAACCTAAGCTCTGATAAACCCAAAATGATACGAACCACGCTAACCCATGACGAAACCCAATACCAATACATTTGAATTCGTTGCCTAAGACCCCAAACACCTAAAGTGGAAACCGCGACCTGTTGTCTAAATAAGCGAGACAAGAACCTTGGTATAAAATGAAGACCCACAAACAAGATAAAGACCGATTGATAAGTCGGGATGAACGCCACAAAATTAAACGATAAGTTTTAGTTAGTTCTTGAAGAACCAAGAGAGGTGCCCCAAAAGTGTTTAATGTTCAAAGTGTAAAATTCTCAGTTTTTCAAACCCCAGGGGCTTTTAATTGGGTTACAATTCGGAAAAAAAAGTCCGAAAGACATAGCTTTGATCAGTTGCGAAAAAAAACGAAAACAGAACAACGGCCGGGAGGGATACACGGCATGTACACGACCGTGACTTTTGGGCCTGTACTTTCTGTGCACATTCCGGTCACATACATGACCATGTACTTCGGGCTGTATCTTTCTA